>JARJLF010003009.1:0-24395 GCA_029378395.1 Mycena leptocephala | reverse complement strand
CGCATGCGGACGTTCTCTATGGCCTTGGCATACCGAGCACATAGACACGGGAATCCTACGACCGGATAAGATGGTGCGGATTTAGCAGCATATAAGTATACTTAACCTGCTGCCCAGAAGGCGAGCCATTTAACGATGCTGTAGTCGAGTGGTCGGGAAGCAGTGAACTTGTTCGCTTCCGAGACCGAAATCCAACCAGACCAATCATTGTCGAGGGCCTCCACGATGGGTCGCATCCGTGCCAAAGTGACATAGTCAATCTGGTTGCCCAATCCAGTGAGAGGGAGCCACAAATAATATGGACAGAAGGAGACGCACAGCCCAACGGTCTTCCAATTCATCCTGAGCTGTTCGTGCCTCAAGAGCTGTAGTCAGCAATACACTCGGCAATGGTTCCGAGTCGTCCGTGGCGGCCGTGGTCATACACAGCGCAGGCGATGGAGCTCGGGACAAGCCTTCTGCAGCATCGCGGACAGCGTCTTCCATCTCTTGATCATCCTTGATGTATTTCTGCAAAAAGTAATCCTGGACGGCAACAAAAAAGTGCCTGGCCTTGACGGTCCCTCGCCAAGACTGAACGAATGTGAGAGATCAACTACTCAGTCGGCGGAATACGATTACCATGTCCCTCCAGACGGTGTAAAGATCGATGTCGCGAATGCGATCGTGTGGGCCCCCGTGACCACGGCCAGGATACGGTCGGTCGAGCGGCGAACAGTGTTCTTAAAGGATGTCAGGTTGGGCACAAATAGAAGAGAATCGGACGAGCTAACTCTCATATCTTCCAACTTGTCCTGCACCGCGTCGAACTTGCGGTCAAATTGCTGACGGTCGCGAGCAAGAGAGTGGTCGATATCTCTCTGCATCTCTTCGCGAACGCGAAGCATCGCCGTTTGCGTCACTTCGTCTTTGAACGTGTTGGGCAGTGCGCCTTTGATATCTTTCATCTTGCTTTGGAGTTCTTTGAAAAGCTATGGCGCCAGTGAATAAACGAGGTAAACCTTCACACATCGGCCATTGATTGAATGTGAACGTGCCTTCTCATTGCCGGACACGGCGTTCGGGCCACCTTTGTCAGTAATCCACTTCCGCAGTTCGCGTTCTGCGGGAGACTCGAGCTCGTGGAAGAGGAGGAGCATGGCGGCGCTATTGCTTCCAGGGACGTCACACCCTGAGCTCAGAACTCTGTGGATGTAGGTCGACCAATATATGGATGAGATCAGTTTTTCGAGTACTTTCAGACAGTATATACCATTTTTGTGTTCACTGTGATTCCATGGACTCGATTTTTCGGAAAACACTCAAATATTTTATTCTGACAGAATGAAGCCGGAAATATATGGATTAAATAGTGCATACCATCATGGAATCTGTAAATCTTCATGCCTACATTTTATTTGGAGTGATTTGGCCCAGAAATAACCGAAAACACGATGTGACATTTCTTTTGTCGATATAGTGTAGACTAAAAAATAAGCCTGTACAAATTCTAGTGGCCGTTCCCGTAAATGTTGACCAGCTCACCTCGTAAATAGACTTCTTTTGGTTGACCCTGCGGCTACCCCTTCAGTGGCTCGGTTCGAGACCGTGCACATAGGTTTCCCAGGAACGATATTGCTCTCATCCAACTTGAGATTAATATCTCGGGGTGCAACTTCGCTCTCGTACTCGGGATCCATGTCGTTGACAGTGAGATCCTCGGCCTCTGTGTGAAAGGAAGAGGATATCGATGGAGGCGCTGGAAGGGGTGGGAGCTCTTGGGACAGCCTCAAACCAGTCAAATGGAACTGCGAAACTTGGTCAGATTTCATGTACACGTATATGAAATGACGCATGACGGGGCCCTCACCAGTAGAGCCCATGCCTTGGAGAAATTCATTACTGACCACGGTGAAATGGTGCACTGGGGTGCAGCCGTGAATCAAAAGATCCAAATAAGTGAGCGGGAGCGAACGAATCACTATAACCCAACAAATCCAAAATCTAATATCAATCACAAACTCCAAATCTCAATACTCGTGTGTGTGTGTGTTCAGGGAGGTAGGATTTAGAAACCCTTCAAGATGTGTTCACTTTTCAATAGTGTGGATGAACACTAATTCTTATAGCAGAGTCACCGGGAGAAACCAATTCTTATTTCGACAAGGCTAGTGCGTGGCCCGGAGTAACTGACTTCGAGAAACCAGTCAGTGTTCAGCATCAGCGGTCAACCTCAACCAACGCAGTACGTCGACAGGTGAACCGATTCAGCAGGGCGTCTTCCACTCTAGAACCTACGCTCTCAGTGGAGGGTAGGGTTGAACAGCCGGCGGTCAGCGGACAATGTGTCTCGCGATGACTTATAACTGACAGCTGCAAGCTCACGCAGGCTTCTTCCAACTATATTGAATCTTTCTGATATCTTCAAACTGAAAGTTCAACCATTGACCGTGGATCACGTCTTCCCGGGTTAAACTGGTAAGATTAATATTAATACGATCCTTTTATTCCCGAGCGGCACACGAATCTGCTCGCGCTAAGGCCAGGACTTTTTGGTGTTTTTTTCCAAATAAATATGAATTAGTGGAAAGACTCTTGGCAATGAAAGATGACCTCATACTTGTTGCCGGTGCAATGGTTGACACTGCCTTGATTCGTCACTAAGGGGCAGTGGGAATGGTATACACTGTTTATAAGATGGGTAGGTATATTCCGGTGCGGTCCCGTTAAGAGACATTATGTATGCCACCGCCCAAAGTTCGCATCAGCAGCACCGACAGTATCTGACAACGTAGGTGAGTCGACTCGGGTCGGGTCGACATCTTGGCACAACCTTAAACGCGGAGTCGAATCGGACCCGACCCGACTGCCTCGTGGATCCAAAGTTCTGAATTATTTTCCCAGTTTTTTTTGTTGCATGAGAGGCACAATTCACAACCGGGTCGAGTCTAAGAGAGAAAACATTGACTGCTCCCCAAACTCCACTCATAATTTCCCACCACCCAGTCAACAACCCATGCGACATACATCTTCACGAATAATGACCAAGCCACACGATGGTAGGTCCCGCATCGTGGTGCGGAATTCTTCGACTTTGCTCCGATATCCCTCGCTGGCCAATCCAGCGCCTCCTGGGCTGAGAGCCCCTATATCACCTCAATTACAGTGTTGTGTGTCGCGTCGCGCATGCTCAACGTTGGAAGAGACGATATCCTGTGCTCGCAGATTAGTGAATTGGTCTGGGAGTTGGTCGTGCGATCAGTGCAGACTGCTGAACAAACTATGGCACTCAGCCACTGCCTTTTTCGGCCTCTTGGCGATTAGCTACCTGATTGGGTGTTCGGCGATGTTCGGGTTTCGGCTTTCATCGCCGACGAGCTCCATTCCTTCTTCTTTCCATCTCCTTTCCAAGGCCTGGCGGGCCCGCATCTGACGTCTTCCGAGTTATTTTAAGGGCATGCTGCTTGCAGAAAAAAATAGAAAGTCGTCGGATCTATACCAATTTAAAACCCATAAATGCTCTGCGGGACGAATCACCGAGGAAATGGGGTGAAAAAGATATCATGGTCCCGCGTGCGCCAACTGCGCCAAAGGGCCGAAACCTTACACTTAGGATGCGACCACTGCGAAATCAACTGGGAGTTCTGGTGGTCTCGCCAAGCTCTGGCGTCTAGTAGCGTGTATGAACCCCTTTAAATTCAACATAGATGATAGATTGCCTTCAGTCATTGCCGCCAACATACGTACACATAGCGGGAGTGTTACAACTTGGACTCGGAATTGGTGCGGCACCGTGTCAGGTAGAAATGATACACAGGAGGCCTACTCTTCGCGTCCATCACTCCAGCCACAGTGTTCTGGTCGACATACCGGAAATGGTCGATAACGGGCTTGTCATCGTACACCATTGCGGCGGAAACCACGCCTCTGAATTTTATTTCGCGAACCTGCAGTAGGACCGGGATCTCAGTGAGTTGCGCTAAAATTATTGGCTTGCGTACTCGAGCGCGGCCGTAAGCCTCAAGGACGACCCGTTTCCCGCCATCTCCATAGACCACCATGGGGTCGACGTCTTCCTCCGTGCGGAATGTCTTGCCTGCCCAGTTGATGGCTTTCAATGCCTGGCTCGCGGGATGGCCCGTATCGAAGTCTCCACCCTCCCATTCACTCATCAAGAATGAAGGCTCGATGGGTTTGAGCTGGTCGAAGATACTCGTAACAGCCGATTCGGATGTTTTCCCCCCAGTTTTAATCATGTCCAGATATGCTTTTTCGGGTCTGAGATAGAGATCAATAAGTACGAAGAGGCCTGCGAGGCGGTTGAGCTAACGTACGAAGACATGGTTGTGGACAAGGAGGGAAATCGGACAGAGATACCATTTGACATCTTCGCTTTTTAAGACGGACCCGAGACAGTCATAAGACGCATTTCAGACTTAGCCTGAGAACCTTCGATTGCTCAACCGGCGGCCGAGTAATCTGTGAAACCCCGGTTTTTTTTTTTTTTTGGCTGAACGGATGGGTGACTGACCCAGAGGGATTACAGTAGTGCACTGTTCCCGAGGGTCAAGCAATTTATTCCCGCTGTTCAAGGGTTTTCGGTTGCGTTTAGGGCGCCTTATTTTCTCAGGCCCTTCCAAGGATCTGCCATTTTGGTCATTGCCCTCTGCATGCGCACTGATCCTCGTAATCCTGCTGAGCTAGCGGCCGATGCTTTCGGCCCGGGGCCCAAGACCTCCTCCTCTTCCTCTTCCGGCTTATGGATATGTAGGCATCCGAGCTGTATTGTGCTATCGCACCGGGAAACCGACTTGGATGCGGTCACGGTCTCCCTCCCGACACGAACAAGGTCAAAAAAATTAAATTCTGCATCTCTTACTGGTTCTGAAGACTGGACCCACACAAACACGACTTGTGGTCCGATACAACCTGCTTCAGCGTCTTCGTCTTCCTCTATGCCCCGGCCGCCCGAACATGTAGGTGCACAATGCCACTTTCTGGTACTGCCTCAAATACGTATCCGCCGTTCAGCATCCTCAACCTCTGCACCCGACTCCACGGTCACCAGCAGCCCATGCATGAGGACCGTTCCGGCCGTCCCGCGGGAATCACCTCCATCGAGGGTCTCCGTTGGTCCGTGCTGCCCAGTGGGGTACTAAAATGATGCCCCGCGTGAGCTTACCTAAAAGGGTTGAAGCTGTCATTAAAACACGTTTTTCGAGGCAGAGACTTAAACACTCTGCACCTTCCCTCGCACGTCCGGCGCTGTGGCCACGCAGGTATCTTTTGATAGCGCTTTCTTCGCCGTCCTCGCTGGGATAGTTCGAGATCTCATCTAGGGCACCTGATGCGAGAATGTTTGCCAGCACGGTGCTCGCTACCGTGCTCGTCCGAGTGGAGGTCCGGGGAACGTTTGCTGGGGTGGGGAGACTAGGCATGTGTGATTCCCTTGTGTAGGCGAGAGGAGAATAGGTAAGGTCACAGCTCACAGCTCGCCTCCCGGGGACACAGCCTCGATGACTCGGACTGACATGGGTTTTTTTCCCAGCCTGTTGATTTGACGCTACACGATGATAGTCATCGCCTTCTGAATTGCAATTTCAGTGCAATCGAAGAATAAAGCTGACTATACAGCCTGCTTCCATGTCAGACTCCCTTGAAGCATGTTCGTTTTTTTAAGCATTGCCAATTCAACGCGCGAGAAACAGTCTGAGTGAGAGGACAGCGCGAGAAGGGAAGGGAAGGAAGGACGGATACCCTGAACGGAGACTGTTATTTTTAGCACCCGCCTATAATGAGAGTACTTATTTTCATGATTGACCCATTCACCGCCTCGTAAACATGCTTTTACGTTGTGGTTGCGTATATACTAGGGGCGGATGGAGCGCCATATTATTCAGTGTCTGCCGTTCGAGGGCCTCCTAATACCCAGTCCCGACCTGCTAACCAAGTGCATACGGCACTACGCGGCTGCTGGAGGAAACTCGCCCTCAACAGAACATATCTAACTATGAACCACAGTTTCAACCAATCGTTTCTCGCTGTCAATCCTATCTATCAAAATTTAGTTGGAAGGACCCAAATGATCTGGATCTAGCGGTAGCACAAATTAATGGTGGTATGGTGCAGAATGTTGAACAAAGCTGTGGCACTCACAAGGCACCTTCTTGGCGGTTAGCTACCTAAATGGACTTTCGGCAATCTTCGAGTTTAGGCTTTCATTGCCGACGGGCACCATTCCTTCTTCTTTCCGGGTTTTTTTCGAGTGATTTTACCAGAGAGAGCAGGTTATAACACACGCTGTTTGTAGAAAACTTTGTGGGACCTATACCAAATCGTGCTCTGCGCGCCGGATCGCTGAGGATCAAGACCCACTACGCCGAGTTCGAACGTGCCGGCCGATTTGGCATTCTTAGTACCAGTGTAGTAGGAGAAGTCCTACAAAACTTTCATTTTGGGACATCCGTTCGATTTCTCGCGTATTTTTTGACGATATTTTGTCGACATGGCTCATTTTCTCACAGTCCTCGTCCCAAAAATTCGGGGAGGTGTATCCTTCTCCTCTTTCATTGTTTAAATTCATCTCGGGATATTTCCCCGGGTACAATAAATTGAAGATTACCACGCCAAAATCAGATTGGCCTTCTCAAGACTCGAGGAAATTTAATTCGGGCTTAGAGAGCAGACATTTAAGCCGCTGTGCCAAAGATTCTATGCATGTCCTTGGTGCACAGGAACATAGTAATATTTGTGTGGACTTACCGGCAATGCTCAAGCCCGGCGTTACGCCGTTACCGCGGAGCGCGCTACAGATGTTATAAGCCAGGCTTAAGACGGAACACTAGCCAGGGCCAGATTCACCAGACGACTTCAGTATCACTTCCCATTTTACTTCACCCTTATTCAGTAATGGAATCTTCTTTGAACTCTAGAGTGTGATATTAGAATTTGTTGAACCGTCCGAAAGGCCGACGACGTCCGGATCACTTGTCGAGTTTGGTGATGCGCGAGTGTGATCCAAGTGAGTCTCTTATTCGACGCTCATAGCACCTCGTCACGCAACCTCTGTTCTGAAACATCACTCGACTTTTTCATTCGGTCGTTACACGTTCCGCCAGCCCCACCATCCTACTCTCATTCCCCAGTTGCTTATTTTCCTCCGTCTTTCCCCTTGCTTCCGTCCGCCCCTTATCTCCACCTCTGTCTATGCACTCAACTGCACTTGTATACACCGTCGTTGACTCGCCGCGCCAGCGCACTCACGCGTCCGACGTATGCTCGAGTACTACCGCTCTCTGCGTGTCTATTTTCTCGACTTCTGCTTCTCCCACCCGAACATTCCTCCGCCTTGTGTTCCGTCGTCGCTCTCGCATTTATCTTGACCCAATCCTGCCTTTTCTCCGGCGCCGCTTTAATCTATCAACCTCATTTAGTTCCGAAATTCGCTTTACTTTCTGCGTCGGTGGCGCCTCTATTCATGTCCCGAGTTACTATTCTTCCCTCTGCCCCGGCCCGCTATTCCACGGACTTCGCTTCTCAGTATTTCGCGTGCGTGTGGGCCGTCTCGTTTTCCTTGGCTCTAAGATACGGATTTTCCCGTCGCCCTCTGCTTCGTTCGTCTACCCTCGGTCGTCTCGATAAAGTCCCCCTCGTATGAGGATACGTGCTCCATATGTCGGGTTTCGGCCAGATTTTAATCTTATGCGGTTACGTTTCCCCCCTAATTTTTCGAAGGTGGTATCTGTCCTGATTCACGCAACCTCATTTTTGAGGCCGTTCTCAAGCCTTGAACTCCGTGGTGTCTCATTACTGTGCCGAATTTTTCACAAAAATCTCTGTTCTATGTCCTCAAGTTCTGTTGAGTCCGAAGTTAATTTCGCCTTGTTTTTGAACCTTTTCGTCTGCAACACTACCCATTTCTGCTCCGGTCCATTCCGATCTCCGTTCGGCAAACCCTTGGAACATACGATGAGTGTCGGTCCGTCGGTTCTTTCTAAAAGTCTAGCACAGTGTACTTCAAACCTGATGAAGATGCACTGGACGAAATTAGGACGAGTGTTCATTCAGATCCATCGTGCACAGTCCGAGATTCTTGAAACACTCCACAGGAACGGGACAGATGGGCTCTTCGCAGTTTGCTACCCGCTTCCCAGCCTGTCCACTTACCTTTTATTCATCCGAGTCGTCGTCCCGCACATTATTTGCTCACGGACTCGCAGTGCACATTGTCATTCACGCACCTCAGACTGTGAGTCGGACCATGTTCTAGTGTTGCTTGATGAATGCGACCTATTTGGCTGATGTATGTATCCCGCTCTCGCCGTTCGGGCCTTTTCTTCTCGACTTCACCCTCTCCATTTGGTTTGTATTGCTTTCTTTCCCTACCCTTTTTCTTACCTCCCTGAATGTGCTCAGTACTAATTCAAATAAGATATGGTTCCGAAGTAAATTTGAATGGGCACGCGGAGATTCGAATGCTCCCGATAGCATCGCATGGTTTCCCTCCTGGCCACGATGAAATTAAATCAATTACAAAAGATAGGAGAACAAGCTGTCGTGGGCTACGGTGGCCGCCTCCGAAAGTTATGCTCGGCAATGAGTTCAGCAGAGGAGATGGGGGTTCGAATCCTTCCGATGGTATGAACCAGACATTCATTTTTTTCTTTTCGTTTTACTCCCGCTGTGCCTACTAGCTTTAGCTACCCACAACTTGCCCAAATCAGCCATTGTGGGCCATGGTGGCCGCCCCCGAAAATTAAGTAGGTCCTGATGAAAAAGAGTAGCGGGGGGAGACGGAGACGGAGGTTCGAATCCTCCCGGTGGCATGAACTAGACGTTCATTTTTTTTCGTTTTACTCCCGCTGTGCCTACTAGCTTTAGCTACCCAGAACTTGCTCAAATACGCCGTTGTGACATTGGACTCCGCCCCCAAAATTGTGTCCAACCGTTCTACAGTATAAATGGGGGAAGCGGAGGTTCGACTCCTCCCGGTAGCATTGACATGCGAAACCTTTTTTTATTTACAGTTCTGGGGGTACATCCTCGAGAGTTTCGTCGGGAATCGAGGCCATTCGAGGGTTTTCAGTTTTTGATGGCGGTGGTTTGGAAATGGAATTAGGCTGAGATATCTGCGCACCGGCGACTCGATCCGAGTCGGAGCCCCGTGCGCAGCCTCCGGATCTCTCCGGGTGTCATTGGCGTGAAGGAAATTGACAGGATGCACCGCTGCTTGGCGTCGCCCAAGCTCTGGCTTCGGGTCGACCTGTACTTGATTCGTGGACCGACGCACTCTATACTTATCTTTCTCGCTTTCCCGTCCTTCATGTTCAGATCGTTCCTGGCGGCCCCTGGTGAACTAGCATGGAAGCTTGCACTGCCACTTTCATTCAAGTTGTCACCGCACTGTCCACGCCTATTATTAGACGCGACGCCTCTGTCAGGGGTGCGTTACACATAAAGACAGCGGTCTTATTGCCTCCCATAGCACGATCTGCCACGTCTTCTGCAATCAAGATGGACCCTTACGCCCCGACAGAGAACTGCCCGATATGCGACATTCCGTTCTCCTCCAAGCTCGGTCGAACGGAGGAGGCGCGAACCGCGCATGTGAATGCGTGCATCGAGAGCCAGATTCAGGCTTCTACGGGGCGCAATAGCCACGACGATGGAAAGGCCAAGGGGGCGGATTGGAATGCGCTACATGATTTCAGCGCGGCTGGGTCTTCAAGTCACCCAGTTTATGTGCCTGCAAGCACAAGCTCGCAGAGGGCTCTAATTGAGCTGTTCGTTGGACAGCGAGCCATGCTTGCAGCCGCTCAGGGCGAGAAGAAAGTTCACGTTTTTCGCGGTGGAGAGACCACGCCGCATGAGAACGACCGTGAGTGGTGTACTCTCTATTCTTTGGACGGTGCTAACGAGTGTGCAGACTCGCTGCGGCACTGGTTCTCCTCCCTCGGTGATAAATCCGTGAAGATGGAAGACCACATTGCGCGCGCAGATGCAGCGATGTGGCGCAGATGGGGAGCACCAGAGTCAGAGACTTATCAGATCGCCATGCGCTACATTGTCGCCACCCGAATGACGCAGCATTGGGAGGGGCTTGCTCTCAACTCACCGGGAAAGTTCGTGAAGCACCTAGAACAGGGTTATATGGAACCAATTCCTGTTGCGTGGGTCCAGGATCTTCGTCTCGCCTTTCAATACCCCGAGAGCTCCCGCTGGGAGACCCCTGCGGAGGAGCGACTCTACTATGTGCTGAACAACGGTGTCATGTCGGATGGACAGAAACACGCTCCAATGCGACCGCTGAATATCGTTCGTGACAGGAACACCATCATCCGGCGCGGCAATGAACGTAACGCTCGTCAAGTCCACATCGATGCGCAGAAGCTGGCTGCCTACCAGAGTAGAGGCGACGTCTTTCACTCGGACAGGCAGATCCAGTCGCATACCTACTCTGGACAAGTCCCGAATACGATCACCCCCGCCAGACAGAGGGCTTTGCATGCACTTGCGGAGGGCCTCCAGCAGGGCGTGGATCATTTGGAAACCATGATTCTCATCGATGTCTCTGGCTCCATGACCTGGAACCCCCACGACGGCGTTATCGGTATGATATTCTCTTCTCGTTATTCGACGTTTCTCTAATTCCAAAACAGGCCCCGACATGGCTCGCCGCTTCCACGACCAACCCCCCAACATCGTCCTCGTCCAAAACCTCGTGCATCGCGTTCTGCACCACATGATTGCGCGCGCGCGGCGCGAGCACCCGCGCCAAGAAGGCATCGACACGGTGACGTTTTCGTCTTATGGCACATTCGTGGGGCGCCTCTCTGCCGCGAACTTTTCGCGCGACTGGGCGGAGAGGGTAGCTTCGCAGCTCGGGGGCGGCACGCAGGTCATGCAGGGTTGGCAGACGGTCAAGAACCAGTATTTTCGGTACCAGCATGAGAAGTACGGGCATGGGCGGTATGACCAAGTTTATGGCTGGCAGCCGACGCCGGGGATGCCGAAGCTGAGTCTTTTGGTGTTCCTGGACGGCGAAGCGGCGGATATGGACGAGTTTGAATTGGAGCTTCTGGGCGAGACGTGGGCATATGTCACGATTGCGCTCGTCGGTGAGTTTTGTTATGTTGCTAAATCTTGGGTGCGATTTTACTGAATGGGGCGCACTGGTAGGTATGGAAAATTGTCCGCACCATCACAGCCATGCGGTCGAGCTTGAGCGAGTGGCGTTGTTCAATCCTCACGGTGACTGAATCCAGCGAATTTGCTCGCACATGCTGATTCCCGTCCGCAGTGGGCTTCTTCGACGTGCATGGAAGAGTCTGCGAACGGCTCGTGGTTGAAGACTTGCTGGGCTCTGTTTACCCCGTCGATCCACCGCGCTACGACGAGATCTTGAGGCCCGAATTCGACCTACCACCCAGCAACGAGCTGCCTGCGTACAGTGATTGAGTGAGATGGTCGAATGATACTTGATTTTCATCTTTCTGACCAACCGAAGACAAAGTTTGAGTGCATTAGTACATATGTTGATTTGAGACGTCCAATAACTAGCATTTTTGAGACTTTCTGGCTTGTTGACGCAAAAATTAAGTTTCCCATCTGTTCTGGACATTTTTTTGCGGATATTATGTTCGTACGATGTCGGTAACCCCATACCGAGCTTCAGCCCAAGCGCGTTAAGATGCTTTATGACATTTAGTTCGCAGCCACTCGCCTGGATCTCAAGGGTTTGACACGCAACATTCCCTGGCTACCGCCACCCACAGAGTCGCCTCTGCAAAATCCCATGGCATACGTCCTCGTATCCAGATGCCCGTTCTGGAATCACGTAAGTCTGTTTTTATTGCATGGAGTATCATACATGTGATTTCATGTCTGGATTTCTAACGCGTGTACGCACACGCACATCCCAGTCCCTCGTCGTCTTAGCCCGCCCCGCGATCACCTCTTGCTTTCCGAAACTTTCGCGGATACCGGTAACCGAGCGGGCGGGGAGCTGCGTGCACAACATGCAAACGGTCATCGACGCAGCGGTAGGAAAGAAAGTAGGAGACGTACCCCGACACGCGAATTACTGCACTTCTTCTCGGGACGTTTGCGACGTTTTCTCTGCACAAAAGACAAATGAAATCAGCAATCCAGTGAAAGACTTCGTCTCCGCAGCGAGCCGGAAAGCGGCGATGCATTACAACAGACAGGGAAACGGAGGATGTAACCCTTGTGTCGGGAGGTCCGTCAACACAAGACATGTGAGCAGCGCAGCGCGAAATCAGGGAGATAAGGAGGACAGAGGGGGGGACGCAGCACAAAACGGGCTTCGGAAACGAAGCCGACCCGTCCGAAGAGACAGAAATGAGGGAGGAAAGAGAACGGGCATTTGCGTACACTCGCAAAAAGATGTCCGAAAGAGGAAATGGTTTTACCATGTCCGGCGGCGTAAAATTGCACTCACAACGATGTCCTCTTTGCCCTCGAGAATGCTGGCGACGGTTCCCGCGAAGGGTTGGAGCTTATCGCGGGTTCGAGGTCGTACGCCATAACCTGGGACCAACAGGATAGGTCAATGATGGGAAGTCAGTGGCGGGATTGGGGAGGAAAGAGGGAAAACAAGAGGACGCACACCCTCGGAGATGGCGGCGCGAAGCGCGAACTGCTGCTGCCCATCGGCGAAGAAGAGTGCGAGGGGCTTGGATTTCCTGGTTTCTGCAAAGGACAAGTCAGCTTGAAAATCCGGAGATGAAGCGCGGAGAAGCAGAAGCAAAGGAATGGAGCAACGAGAGCTGCGACGACGCGGGTGCCGGGGATGGATGTCAAGGAAGACGAGCAGGAGGGTGGAAAAGGGGAGGCAAGGTGGGATAGCGATCGTGGTAACGACAAGTGTCGGGAGAAGGAGCGATATGCTTAGCAAGTATTATCAGAGCGCGGAGGCAGAGAGCGAGGTAGAATGAGATAGCACGGACAGAGTCCGATGTGACGTAGATGTACGGGAAACGAGGAGGCAAGATAGACGAGGCGATGGATGGATGAGGAGGATGCGGATGTGCGGGGAGGTAAGATACTGGTACTGTGAAGGATGGGGGACAAGAAGTTGGTGGGTACGGGGATGCTGCGGAATCTAACCCCCTCTAAGAATTGTAGAGTGATAATACGATGATCGAGCGACGCTCGAGGGCGACGACGACAGTGTGAAGATCGAGTCCAGTCGGCGTAGTCAAAGGCGCGAGGTCAACGATACGAGTCAAGGAGTAGGCTGTGCAATGGACGCAACAGCGAGGACTACGATGCGATTTAATTGACTGTAGCATGAGAGTTGGGTTGCCCAGGAAGTAACAGCAGCGACCGGCGCAGTCGAATTGGGGTAGAGTGGTGTACGGAAGGAAGAAGAGGCGCTGTGGCTGTGTCGATCACCGGATCAATTAGGCATCCTTCCATCGTCCATCTTACTCGCGAGGCCAACAAGCGGAACTTGGGAGACCCAACACCGGGCTGGAAACAGTTCTCGCCGGCGACGACTGCTTGGATTCTCATTCCGGGAATTTTCATGGCGGCGTAAAAAAAGCATATCCGAGGGTCCGCGTCACAGGGAACACTAGTTTCTGACTCTAATAAACGGAAGACAATGGAAGATGGTACATGCACTGAAATTATCCGCCAATTGGACATCCATCTGCGATAACAGACCATCGTGTGTGACAAAACCGGAGCCAGCTGCACAAGTTCACAGAACACGCATAGAAATGACAGATCTCAGACACCGTGACTTTTAACGCGTTGAACGTGCCACAGAATACAATTATGAAGTATGCCACGATTGCGCCACGACGCGCCGACAGCCGGAGCTAGTGGGGTTGGGCCAATGTGTTGAGTACAAAGAGCTAGAGAATCGAACCGAAAAGTCCTGGAGGCAGCTTCGGTGTCCAACAGACATGCACGGAAGATCACGTGGGATATAAATAATAATAATCTGCAAACACCTTCCCAGATACATACGGAAGCGCTATATTCGATGGCTCCTTTTACGTACTGCTCCTATTTATATGTCGTGAAACAAAATGCCGCATGCGGCTCGTGCGGCTTTGCACATCCTATCTATTGCTCAAGTCCCTTCAGATCTGGAATTTCAAAAGTTTGTATTTTCTAGTAGTCCAAGGATTGTAGAAGATTTGAGCAAGATACGAAGCCAACTACAACAAGGGGGGTTGTTGTAGCAGGAATGTTACTAGGTGTCAATGATCGATACAATTCGAGATATAGAGGGTCGACAGAATTCTCGGAACGAATCTATCGATCTTCGGCCTTTCTCTTGCACTGGAGGTGAAATCAAGGCAAGGACAGAATTACAGCGAATCTAAATGGAAGTCTAGTCTCTTATAACCAGACGCTACAACAAAATTTGAGCTCGTACCTCGCTTTGTTGTAATGGAAGTCAAACCTTAGATCGGAAGCGGGTTCACTGTAGGTAATAACCAAGTACTATAGGGTGATATATGTCACTTCTGAGCACCTCGCAAGTTGATTTTGGGGTCAGACATCAGCACACTGTGTTGAGGGCACGGAATTCAACGGTTACTGTAATCAGTTCTTCCTGCCTGTCGCTGGTGCACAAAATTCTACCGTTTAGGTTCAGCACTTCGGTGAACCTGAATGCTGAACGCAACGTTCGGTCCGGTGCGGTTCAGGTTCGAACGGATTTTCGAACCGGACCTTCCCACCACTAGCCCGACATGCATGTACTGGATTAACGTCGGCACAGGAGGAATGTTGAATCTCGAAAAACAACACAAGGACTCGCCAAAGTGTCTCAAAAACAAGAAGAAGCGTGGAGAGGCCGCCAAAAAGCCACCCCCACCGCCAAAGAAAAAGGCCATCCACGCTTTGCTCTCCAACTTTTTTTCGAGCCAAAAGAGCTAGTCCCATCGAAAGTTCCTGCTCTGCCCACTCTGCCGGGTACCACCATCACCCCCGTTCCATCTGCCGCTATTTCTGAACACCCAGCGGCTCTTGAGGCTTCCGATGACTGGATGTCTGACCTGGCCATGCCGTTGGTGATCTGCGAAGAGCTCAGGATCTCCTTCGCCAACTATAGGCAAAAATGGACCATCACATACCTCCCTTGCCGCTGCCGACCATTCCTTGGCACGCTTTTGTCTCGATCCTGAGCATAATCTGAGGACCGGTGTTTATCGGTTAATAGGTCGAATCACATTTTTGGCCTAAATTTTTTTTTGTCCGAACTTTCGGCCAACCTCAGCTCCCAAAATTTGTCCGAATTCTGCTTCCAACCTCGACCTCAACTGAAATTTGTCCGAACTTTGCTTCTGACCTCATTTTCTCCCCGAAACGGCTCAAAAATAGATGAAAAATTCGCAAAAGACTAGTCTACAACCCTGGAACCTCTACGAGACAATATTTCACTCCCCCTTCGTCGCGCTGATTAGACTTGCTATGGGAGCTGTTGTCAACAGCTCCTCAAAAATATTTGACGCTTGTTTTGTCAGCCAGAACAATGAATGAAGCCAATCAGTTGATTGTTTCCAAAGTGCTACTCCAAAGTCCCTGAATGGTTGAATGGTTCAGGATGCCACCCAGCATGAACAATTACATTTGACAACTGCTACGCTGCTCTGCATCTATGGGCCATTGTCCAAGTGCGACCAGATGTGGAAGTGGATCAGAGGCCCCATGTTTTGTCCGAATGTGATCTGACCTTCCCAGAGTGACTACCATTGTCCGAATTTTGGATCTGACCTCGCTGCTGCCACCCTCAAATTTGTCCGAATTTTGACCTGACCTCATTCGGGCAAATTACAAATTTTGTCCGAACTCCTGATTCGACCTATCAACCGATAAACACCGGTCCTATAATCTGGAGGTGCTGCAGCGCGCTCGCGAGAAGAACCGGGAATTTGTCAAGCGATGACAAAATTCCACCTCTGCTCTCTTCTCTTGGATCTGTGAGGAAGCTGTCAACCCTTCCGAAACCTTCGATGAAGGTATAGTTACATGTTGCACGGAAGACTGGAGCGAAATGGGTGTGTTGGAATTCTAGCTCAAATGAGATATGTTCTTAATGATTTTAAACTCACTTTTACTCAACTTGCGTGAAAATCAGATGCAGATGGTTCTTTCAGATGCGGAGACTGAAACCCAAGTGAAACCCACCATGCGAGCGTTGGAAACGAAGCAGGGCTTCCTTTTGAGGGGATGTGGGCTGGTAAGATGCCATCCGACGGCATCAGAGATCTTTCGTTGGGTAGCTCGAGCGCGTAAAAAGTATTAGTGCTTCAAAAGGTGACCTTTTGCTTGCCTTTTGCTCCATTGTCAACCTCGTACCTTAAAATTTAGCTGTTATACCACCCACAGGGACTGTAAAGTAGATGAATAATGTGCTCAGAGTATCCTGTGCAATCCTATCTCTGCGGTACAGGGCGCGGCAAGATTGCGAGCCCGTCGCGGGAGATGCCGTTCCACAAAAGGCAGTTTTCCTAGCACGTGAGTTTACGTACTGGGTAGCCCAACGGTTTGAAAAAAAAAATGTAGGTTACCAGGTGATATCATTAACCGTTCTTTAAGCAAATGGCTCGCGATTCTTTGAGTCTGTTTGGCCCTTTCTCCTTTTGCTCAAATTCATTGGTCTCTTTCAGCTTTTTAGCCTGGCTTTTGTTTCCTCCACTCACACGATCTGTTCATTCTTTTGCCATCTGACCTATGCGCAGCCTACAAACTGACAGCACATGGACAGCACGCAGCCCGGCGCAGCCCGAATCTACTTGCCGGGAGAGTACGTAAACCAAATATCCGAAGTTGAATCCTCTTTGTCCTGCCCGTTTCATCTTCCTTTCCTCTCCTCATCGTCTTCCTTTTCATTTTTGGATCGAATCTTTCAAACCCCTCCAATCCTCCCTGTTTCGCTTACTGATATATTTTGCGACGTGCCGAGAGTCCACGTACGCGTTGAGAGCGATTGATATCAGATGTTTGGACCCATGACCCACTGCGGGCGCCTTTTGTCTGATCATATTCACACTTGCTGTGCCAGATAAATAGGTCGTCTTTCTGGTGCGCAGTTGCCTGTCTTTTCCCTCCTCCCACCACCCAATGCCCACCCGAGAATGCGCAATTTCTATTCTGCAAGATAAGCGCCTCAAAATCGTTCTAATCCTCAAGAAATATGTTCAAGAATCCCAGATCAAGTCTACTTTGCAATTAGCAAGCAGCATATGTTCGGAATACGCTCACCTATCGTACAAGCTTTCAAGGGTCAAATATCATTCAAATCAAGCGCCAACGCCCTTCTGGTTCCACTACATTGCAAGACTGTATTGCTCTTCTCTCAACGCGCTCCCAATTCGCTCATCTTCTGGCCGAACCAGCCTACATGAAGGGTGCCACAAGGTGCGAGACACGACAACTCCCTGGTAATCATTGGGTAACGTGCTTTCTCCTGATATTATTCATCCTATATTCGATGCTGATGATGCGTAGTGATCTGTACTGAGTAGTCCAAGCGAACGCGACCACAATTATCTACTATTTTATTGGTATGTGTCAATTCTATTCCTGCCATGTATCCTTCCTCCTGACCTGCCTGCTTAGCAATAGTACTATATCTCAATTCCTCTGAAATTGAACGGTCCCACCTAAGTCTCTGTAAGCATCACTTGAAATCATGGGTACAGCTACTGGGGCTCAATGAACTTACTGTAGTATTTCGTTCAAATCGACAGTCACGCGTCACGCACCCCCCTGTCGATATCGAAATTTGGCAAGGGTCACGCGTCACGCGGCTGTTTGTCGAGCCTCCCGAGCATCACACAGGCCTCAAAATTGCCTGTAAGACCCAAAAAAGCCAAAATTTTCGATTCGATATCGAAAATTTCGCTGGTGTCACGCCAAATTTTGGCCATTGTCGAAATGTCGAATTGGTTTTTGGGGTCACGCGTCACACCCAGTGTCGATTTGAACGAAATACTACAGTATCCGGCACTCAGATATTCCAAGCTCGAAAACTTGGTCTCAGTCGGAGAAAGCTGTTCATTTTTTGCTATCTAGATGTTCCTGACCTTTGACATTGCTGCGCCCGGCCTTGACCATTGTTCCGAGTCATGTTTATTTGATCAGTTTAATCAATTTATTTGTATCCAAAACCTTGAGTTGTGCCGAGCGAAGCGGTGGCCTGTCTTGTTTTTTCTTATCTTTGTTCCCCTTGGCGAGTCGGCGACATTATTTTCGCTCAAATACGGAGGATATTGAGCAGTGGCCGTAGGAACGCGTGATCCGTTTCATGTCATTTGCAACCATTTTAACCGTTCTCACATTGTGTTCTTCTGTGTTTGTCTGATGTAGTCGACGCGCTCCAGGCACGTGATATTTGGAGGGTGTAAAGCTTTGACCATGTTTGGTTGCTGTGCTCTCTCCCTTCTCTTCATGTTTTTGCCGCCGCGGCCACTGGGAGGTGGCAACTAAAAGCGACTAACCAAAGACGGAACGACCTGCCATACATTTTAGTATTTCAGCAGGTCCAGATCACTAGCAGGGGGAAAGCAGGATCAGATAGACGGTAAGAAATACAGGCCAAGTATATAAGCGCGGGCAAAATAGGCCGGCTCTACTTCCAACAATATACTTACGACTCCGTGTCGCCCGACTTCTGTGGTGATTCTGGCAAATTATACTTTCCATCGTGACGGCACAGTGCATCTCTTGACCTGATACATATGTCATCGTTTATGGAGTTGCACCCGGACTTATTACTGCGATGGCCCAATTACTCGCTCCTTATGGCGTTTCTTTTTACGTCTCTGCACTCGTTATCACCGCTCCCCTTTCCACGATTCCCAAGCCAATCTGACGAGGAGATGAGAACATTCGACGACGAGCGGCCAGCACCGACGATGGGTTTCTTCTACATCCCACCCACTCCAAATATCTGGCCAGACTGGTACAACCTCGCCTCGCGTATTGCTCTCCTCGCAAGAAAATTCAACACTTCGCGGCAGAAGCCCCGCGACCGCCACTATCAAACATCTTTGCCGCGAATCGCCGCGCTGAGAAATAAAGCCTCCGCAGCTATTCCTCGTTACATTACCATCCGCTCTGACCGGTTGTTGGAGCCTTCTAACGCGAATATATATATGCTACTGGTCAGGGTTTACTGTATACAACGGCGCGCAGAAGATGCTCATCCCCTTGTTTCTGCTCGGCCTCGCTGGGGAATGTTTCGCCAAGATATACGAGGACGTTTCCGATCTCCCTGGCCTCGTTTATGACTTCGTCATCGTCGGAGGTACGACCCCGTTTTTTCGCGAGGACGAGATGCGAATGATAACTACTATTTGAGACCAGTTAGTTGGCCACTTAAGCATATATGCCGCAGCCCTGGTGTTATACCGGTGCTGGTGCGGGCCAAACTATGTCAGAATGAAAGCATGCATCCTACGAAGAGTTCGAGTCCGCCAGCACCGAAATACTCGAAGATTTGAGTGCGTAAAGAATTTATTTTGACCGGCAGTCCAACATAGCCAAACAACAGGTTAGTTGGCCACCCCGCCAACTAACGTATTGATCTCTCAAATGGCGGTGGTCTGCACCCAGAATCATATATACAGGTTATATTCACTATTTAAAATAGTTGTGGTGTAGGAATGAGGTATAGAAATGGGCAGAATAAATGCTTGCGATCGACGGGAAACCTCGAAATTGGGGTCGCGGGATGAATGAGTGTTCTGCTACTCAGAAAAAGGCCGCGATGGGCCAAATTAGGATCCAGGCTACTTAATTGGGAGTATTTGGACGTACCTGGATGCCCAACTCCATTCCAAGTTGCTGACATCTCCTCCAAAAAATCTGACTATCCGCATAACTGAAATTGGGTGATTTTGGACAATGGCCTCCAGAGCAATCAGAGGTCATTGGATAAAATCTCAAAAGGGTCCCAGAATGAAGGATTGTATATTGAGAAGTTCTGTGTAAGGTTCCAGACCGATGGCATAGCGGTGTCGTGGACCGCAACAGTGCCAGCATGACTGGCCCACAAATGAAGTCGTGCTTTTCCCGGGTGTGTTAAGAGTGATAGTTCAGTCAGTTGCCATCCAGTATCTCTTCAGATGGAAGGCCAACATCGGGGGATCCGATCGAGCCCCCAAAGTCGTGGATCGAGGAAGAAATGGTGGAGAAATGGCGATGGCAAATGAGGCGAGTGGTTCGAATGATTAGAAATTGATGTCCCCACGCTTCGGATCCCGATCCGCGATGCCGTAGCTCCCGATCAACCCATCACTTTCGGCTGAAATTTGGTCTGAACATTCGTTGGAGGTTGTATTCTGTTTATACATTATACCCAGTCATAATTATGAAGCCCTGGTTTTATAGGAGTCAAGTGGCCAACTAAGTAGGGTGGCCAACTAAGGGGTCTCTAATAGTACCGATGAAACCTAGCCGGAGCCGCGGGCAATGTTGTCGCCAATAGATTGACTGAGGACCGGAACTTCTCTGTGCTTGTACTCGAAGCAGGAGTCTCGTGAGTCCCTGAAACCCATTCCTTCAGCGAATGCGATTGATTCTTGCAGCAACGAAGGAGTGATAAACTCCATCGTCCCCTTCTTCGTGGATAATTTGCTTAGTGGACCCAACATCTACGAATGGAATTACACCACGACGCTGCAAGTTGGATTGAATAACCGGTCAATTCCATATCCGAGAGGTAAGACTTGGTTGTACCTAGTGCGTTAAGAGAAACATTGATTCTCTCCCATAAGCACATATCCTGGGCGGTTGTACTTCACACAGTGAGCTCCCGCCCATCTCCTACGTTCTTTCTTATATTGAGTATACGAGCTAGATGGCATGGTTTACACCCGCGGCTCTGCCGAGGACTACGATCGCTGGGCTGCTGTAACTGGAGATTCTGGATGGTCGTGGGATAACCTGCTCCCGTACTTCTTCAAAGTGCGCAAGAATTCTTCATCTTTGCTCACCAAACTCACCGATCGTAGAACGAAAAATGGACGCCGCCCGCGGACAACCATGACACGCGTGGTGAATTCAATCCTGCTGTGCACAGCACATACGGAATCAACTCTGTCAGCCTCAGCGGTTCTCGGTGGCCCATTTTCGAGAATCAGGTCATTCAAACCACCCGCGAGTTCCCTGAAGAATTCCCCTTCAATCTGGATTATAACTCCGGGGAACCGCTGGGCGTCGGTAGGTTTCCGAATCCTTACCTCGTTTCTTCTGAATTGACAGGGTACAAGGTTGGTTTCAATCTACGATCGGTGGCGGAGAGCGCAGCTCTTCCGCAACATCATACTTGGCACCAAAATTCATACAGCGAGAGATTTACATGTTCTGCTGCACGCACAAGTGTTGAGGCTCGTGGGTCCGAAGACCACCAAAGGCGTTGTATCTTTCGAAGGGGTGGAATTTTCGCAAGGTACGTGCATCCCGTTCTCAAACGCGTATCAGCTCACCGCTCTTCAGGCAGATCCCTATTCACCGCCAAAGCCGCCAACGAGATAATCCTTTCGGCGGGGCCGATCGGGACGCCAGCCATCCTAATGAATTCTGGAATCGGGGGAAAAACATGTTAACAGCCCTGGGTATTCCTTCTGTCTTGGACCTCCCCAGCGTCGGTCAAAACGCCACCGACCAACCAATGGTCTTCGCCGCGTGGTCCGTGAACTCGACGCAAACCATCGATCCCATAGAACAGAATGTGACACTGTTCAACGAGGCGTATGCACAATGGAATGCAACTCACACTGGCCCGTTTACTAATGTCCGGTGACACACATTGCTTGGACACGCTTGGATGCGAACTCGCCTATTTTTGAGAACGTCACGGATCCATCCGCGGGACCTAAAACGCCTCATATCGAGATATTCGTCGGAGTACGTTGAAGGAGCCATGTGCCTCCGCTGTCGGCTAATGTGCTTTATTAGACGGGTGGTGGATTTGGGGCCGGGCCGATGGGAACTTCATGAGTTTTGGGATGATCATGCTCACACCGACTAGCCGTACGTTTCTCACAAAATCCAACTATGCCAGTCGTACATTTGATAATCGAAATCAGGTGGTTCTATCACCCTCCAGAGTAATAATCCCTTCGACCCTCCACTTATTGATCCAGGACTCTTGGTCACTGATTTCGATCTGTTCGCCATTCGAGAATCAATCAAAAAGGCCTATCGATTCGTTGAAGCGCCAGTGTGGAAGGACTACATTATTGCGCCCACTATCGATTTGTTGAATATGACGACAGACGCACTGGACGAATTTATACGAAACACCGGTAGCTTTCTGGACACATTGTTTCGACCGCAGTGATGTCGGCAAAAGATGCATCATATGGAGTGGCAAGTCTCAGTCACTTGGATCTGTCCGAAGAGCTCACCTGTTCTTTGTCCCCATATGGTACAGGTCAATCCCGACCTACTCGTGAAGGGCGCAAGTGGGCTTAGCATCATTGATGCTTCCATCATGGTAGGCGAAAAATCACTATTTCCCGTCCCCATAAAAACTGACCACATCGAAGCCTTTCATTCCTAGTGCTCACACCCAGGCAGCAACGTATGTGGTCGCAAACGGGGGGCGGACTTAATCAAGAGCGGTGGACATAATATCAACAATCATTTATGCTCCGAAGATTAATGAAGATTAACGAGCGTCGTTGACCTATTATAATATCATGAATTGAGGAGGTTCGTCCGTCTTTGCTGTACAATTTGAGCGACACCAAAGCCCCATGATTGGACTGCGAAATGATTCATGCGAATATAAACAAGCGCTTTTTTGATTTGGTTGATGTTATGCTGAACCTGTCACAGTGAGCCGTTAATATATGATGTAGGCTTCAGACGGACAGACACGCTAATTTTATAAAGAGGTAGATGATGCCGCAGCCTTCATTCGCTTCACGACCCTGCTCACTATTTTTTGAGCAACATTCGGATGTTGTTTGCCATCTTAGTTTGGTGTTTCGTTGAGAGGCGCAAATTTTGAACCGGCAATTCAGCGTAATATTAGTCGATATTTGTTTCCTCTGATGCGCTCCAGATGCGTGCTGGTTTGAACTCGGACAGGAAGTTTGCGGGGTCACGCCAGGGCCGCTATTCTGACGCTCCTGTGCGCCCTCGGGAAGATTGACGCCCCCATGTCAGGTCACACCTCAACGTACCTCGCATTGTTGTAGCAGTTGGGATAAATATGGATCGGCGACTTTTTCCAATGTTTGAGAGTCGGCGGCAGTGAAGATGTTAACGCTGAGCACCTCGTAAATAGAGCCGTGCCACAAAGAGAAAGCAAAGGGAGGAGTGGGATGGTGAATCCGGTCGCTAAGTGAGAACAGCCAGAGCGAGGAATGACGCCGCACACCAATGTAATAATGAATTGAAGCTATATATATAACGAAGCTTTGGGGTGCGCCCGTACGCCGATGCAAAGTCGGATTTTCCACCCTGAATCGAAATAGGGGCGCGCGCCGGCCGGTCCGCTGAACACCGCCACATCTCGCTTCATCTTTCTCCTCCACTTCGCCTTCCAGCTAGATCCTACCAGGAACTTGAATGCCAGCCCATGAATCTCCGAGACATTACAGCGAGAAGCCTTTCCTCTTGTCTTCTCTGGCGGCCACTGCTTCCGACCTTCGTTCACGTCTCATCGAGATCGAGACACAAACGGAACGCCTGCGTATCGAAAAAGAACGCATTTCGGAATGCCTAGCTTCCCTTATCTATCCCATCTTGACATTGCCTCCAGAGATCACTTCCGAAATCTTCCTTCACTGCGCCAGAGCGACCACGAGAGGTCCGCTGGGGGTGGCAGGCGTTTGCAAGGCGTGGCGCAGTATTGCATTGGCGACTCCGGCACTTTGGAAGGAATTTTGGTGCACTGGAATGCAGAACAGAAACCTGCATCATCTTCTACAGTGTTGGCTTCCTCGTGCGGGTGGCCTCCCGCTAACTCTGAGATACATTCAAATGGCGTTCACACAGGACGCGATTCTAACGAGTCTTGCCCCATACGCATCACAATGGATGAGTCTCGACTTTAATGCAGGATTTGCGCCCATTGTATTCCCTGTCGGTAGCATCCGCACCCCGCTTTCCTCACTCAAAGTCCTCAAAATCACTGTTCACGGCTGGCCTGCCGATGCCCCGACTGCATGACTGCCTTTATTGATGCGCCGCAGCTCCGAGAGGTGGACTTGGCAGGCGTCGGAATATCCGGAATATTACTCCCCTGGTCCCAGCTCACCCGTCTTAAGCTTTGTCACCAACCCATTGACCAGATGGCCAAAATTCTCCACCACACCCCAAATCTGCATGAGCTCACTCTTTCAGTGAACGGTAACTCGTGGACGTCCGGGCAGAACGTTCAGCTATTACCATGCACCCTTCTCTACCTCCGC
>JARJLF010003008.1:0-24440 GCA_029378395.1 Mycena leptocephala | reverse complement strand
ACCAAGACTTGGTATCGCGAGACCAGCGCGAAGGTTGAGAAATCAATCCTGGGAACTCTACTCAGATCAAAACCCGGCCATCTCGGTCATGTTCAGAACTCAGAATGGATGTGGTCGCAGTTCAAGCCTCAGGAATATTAAACTAGTGCAGAGTTATCGGTTCCTAAGACTGGCTTCAACCGAAATCATTTCCCCGTGTCCGAATTCAACATCTTACACACATAATTACTTGGTCAATCACTCTCAGTTTTCGAGCCACGTATTAGCTAGGTTTATTATCAATCAAGATCCACCGACGCCGATAACCGCACCATAAGCCTCTTGGACATGGGCACAGGAGTGTTCTGGAATCGGTATAATAGTATAGAGCAGGAACGACAGATCTCGAACAAACACACCAATAAGCGGGCTGCAACCCGCGAACGCCTCATGGTGGATAAGACGTCTCGAGACACCAGGTCAGATCCTGATACTGCTTGCCGTCAGCGCACCACCCCGCCGCTCTCCATATTCGACAGCTCCCCGACGAACACGTCGCATACAGTCGTCCATAGGACCTATGTAAGGAAGAGTATTAATAAATTGGGCTAGGTTCAAGCATGCGTTCGAAAAGAAAAGAGTACGAACCCCATAATAGGATCGATGTGCCGCCATTTCGAAAGTCTGTGTTGTTGATGATGTGAAACCGTCAGGGCCGCGGTCATGTATTTCCTGCGCGATGCCTCGGACGTGCGGACGCGGTGCGCGTGGAGGCGGATGATGGCGACGTGCGTCAGGGTTTGTGTGACGAGCAGACGGTGAGTTGACTTGTCGACACACCGGGGCTCGAACCCCAGCGGGAGGCTAAGCATGAATTGTTCCAAAAGGGCATCCAAGGAATCGAACGCCGTATCGTCTGAGGTAGTCCCCTCAAGAAACTCGCCCAGGGGTGAGTTGCCTGCGTATCTTGCAGAGAATGTGATAGCCTGCTCCAGGAGGATCGAGGCCTTCGCGTGGAGCGCAAGTTCGGAGGAAAACCCGCTCTCGATGCTGAGACCCGAAAGGAACTTCGAGACGGTCCCCCTCCTCCACCGACAGTTGGGTTGAACAGGTCCTGGTATTCAGGGTCGGATCGGTATAGCGCTCAGGGTTGAACATGTCGAGAAATTACTGACCGAGGAGACACTCCCATCGAGGTCGATAGGCCACGGGGTGTCGATTGGCATGTCGCAATAGGGAATCGCGGACGGGGAGCCGTACGCCACGACCCAGTGGTTGTTCACGATCATGACGGTCCAGAAAGCGTTTATCTGCTCAACCATCTCGAGTCCATTACTCGGCGGAGGGAAAGATGTGTCCGGACCAGGCGGGACGGTGAAGATTGAGGATTCAGAATTAATAAAGTGGAGACCAGCGCTGATAGCGAGGGAGACCGCGGCGCCGGAGTGGTGTATACCCTCCACCGGCCGGCCCAGGGTGAGGTAGTATAAGGAGAGCAGGATCTCTGCTTGTATGCCGTGCATCACTCGGTGGGGATGGTTGCCGCCCAGGTCTTGCTGTAGATTCTGTAACGTACAGACGAGGAACGCGTCCTCGTTGTAGACTGGATGTCGGGGCGACTGAGAAAAACGAGATCCCCACATGTACACGGCACTGAGGAGAGCCGATAAAGGACGGTCGTGGCAGCGGGATGGGACTGCCAGTAGCGCAGAGCGACGAAAAGTTGAACCATTGAGAAAGAACCCAACTTGCGAGAAATTGTCCAAAAAAGCGTCTACCCTGATCAATACCTGTCAGTTCAACTGAGCCAAGAAACGTTAAATCTCTTGGCCCACAATCGTTCGGCCACATCGGACGGTGGTTCCTTCAGGAAGAATAAGATGCATGAAAAAGGCGTGCATTAAATGGATTCACCTCGAGACTGAGATCTGACGAATTTGAGGTCGAGTTTAACGTAGTTACGCAACTGCTAGTAGTGGCTGCGGATGAAAGGTATGAGGGTCGTTTATTCTCAAAGCACGAATGCATACGAGCGGTGGAGACGCCAACGGACCCGGGAGGCCACGAATCTACGAACTGGAAAGTTTCCTTGCCCCTGAAATGTTCGGCTCCGGCGTTGTATGGTTCGTGAAAAGATATTGACGACTGGGCGCCATTTCGAGTTGCCTCTGGCACCGAGGTGCGCGTTTGGAGTTTATTTATCGTCTCCTCGAATTCCTGCCGGTCATTTCGAACCTCGAGCGGGTATCGGCAGTCTGAGTCGTCCGCACCCGGGGATTGCCGACAGTGGCTACTGCGTCCGTCGCATTTCTGGGGAAGATCATCGGTACGGCAAATACAGATAAAGGTGTGGACTTGCTATTTTGCGCCGCCTGACACCAAAAATTCGTTACGGTTCGATCAGATTGGGGCGGAGTTGAGGGAGGCATACGTACCGGCAGGACATGCATGCTTTCCCCTTTGGTAAAGCGCTGCGGCGCGGTGATGACGGCGTGAAGAATTCAAGGTTCTGAGACATTGGGCAGGAGAGCGGAAGGAGGAACGGGGACGAGCGCGCACATAAGTAATTATACAGAGTTTAGGTCACGGTATGCATGAATCGTTTGTCATTCTCCGACGTTGAAGCTGACGCGCATCTGTTAACGTTTTCGGCGCAGATCCCGACCAATTAAATGACCTCCAAGATCAAGAAACTAAAATTGTCCTGAGCAAACGCAGCTTGAGTCATCACTCTAACATCATCGGCCGGCGTCGGTTAAACGTTGAACGGCAAGGAAACCATCCGTAACCCAGCACACTTGAATTGACAGAGCGGCAAGTTGGCAGCAAGTCCTTTTTTTTGTCGCAGGCTTCGTGAAATCTCCAGGCTCCCTCGCCTGAATTTTGAGGTTAATTCATCCAACAACTTGAAGCTAGGATGTTTGAGAGATTTCATGCGAAAAGCCGGTGTTTTTAAAAAAGCAAAGGGGACATGAACCCTGGGCGGCTGGGACCAGCTGGGAGTTGCAAGCAAGAGCACCCTGCACACAGTCATCAGCACCAGTCATCATTTCTGCGCACGTGATCGTGCACTTTGTTTCGTCTCTCCACCAAGTCTCCACTGCATCGCGTTTGCAACTTGAAGCTCCTCTAGGCTCTAGCCAGCTCTCTAGAGCCTGTTCTTGAAATGCTCTTAGAGCTCTTAAATATTACTCCAAGACCTACAATGTTATCTGGATTACCTCGAGGATCGTTGCACTCGATATCCACTATTGCCCCGAAGCATCTCTGATTCCCATCTGCCGCAGAATACGGTCGTTTGCTTCAACTTGGTGTGCCAGCGCTTGCCGTGAATCGGGGCGGCTCAGGTTTGACCGCTCCTATCCTACATGTGGGAGAGGGCCCAATGGTGTTTAACGTGTCCCTTCAAGAGAGTTTCGCATGCTTTTTTTTTCGTGGTGACACATGTTTGGATGGCCGCAGCTACATCAACCGTCCAAGTCAATGCCCGCCTTGGGTATCGCGATATTGCACCTCCAGTCGGACGCGTCCAACTGCCTATGTACGACACTCGCCCATATTATTGCTGATCGTGACGTGGGGGGTTCTGAGCGTTGTTGCACCCAGATGCATCGCTATATGACAGCATACCAGACGCACGCGCGAAACCGGGCAAAACGTCTCGATAGTTCTGTGAACCCCGCCCCTCAAATGTTTGTGTGGACTATCGCGTGTTACGGATAGGTGAGTTTTTTTGTTGTCAGCTACCCTGCGGTGTCGATTTAAACGGTAGCTGATACGTTTTCTTGCTTCAGTGATTTCCTTGTTACTACTGCCATCCACAGTCTTCCAGCAGTATACAATCGTACGTTGGCTCGTGCCCCGGCCTACGCGTCTCTACAGATGTCTTCACAAACCCGTGCCCCAAACCCCGCCCTCCTCAACTTCTCCTTCCGACTTGGCGCGCCAGCACCTGTCCTACAGCCAAGCACGCCGCGTCCCCGCTCATCCCTCCGCGTCGATCACGCAGCTAAGAAGACCGAATCGACAACCGTCGCTATTCGTCGGTTCTTTGGGGTCAAGATGAAGGGTACAGCTTCCACCAGCAGTACCATTGCCAGCAGCTGCACCAGCAGAACCGCCCCGCTGGTCACTACGCGTCCAGCCAAGATGGTGCCGCGCCCGAGCGCGCCCGAGAGGAAACCATTCGTGGTGCCGTTCAGGCAGATCTCCGGCCCGTCACATCGCTCTGCACGCTCCGTGCCTGCCCCCCACCCCATCTCGCCCCGGCGCCTCGCAGTGCGAGTTCTCTGCCAGCCCACTGAGTACCGTCCCCCAACGGTCGTCAACGCTAAGACTGTCAGCCGCCCGTCTATTACAGCTGCTCGTCCCTCCTCCGCGCCCCGCCCAGCCCCAGCACCGCCACGCTCAACCACGCCGGCTAACCTTAGCCCCCACCCTGCATGCGTGTCCGCGTTCTTCGGCGGCCGGCCTTCGGGGATGCCGTTGTTCGTCGGGTGTATGCACCCGCAGGACCCTTTCGTTTCCCGGTCGCCGGACAGTCCCTTGTGTCCGCATTGTGGCTCCGCCCTCGCACGCCTCTCCAGCTTCTAAAGGCGTCGTCCCCCCGTCACCAAGTCCCTCTAGCTGTGGACAAGAGAGCGCCCCAAGCCCGACATGGCGCGCTCCACGTCAGCTGTGGGACGCAGATGGCTCCCTGCACTTGCATCTGCCCGGTGCTCGCTTCCTCGCACCAGCAGCGCCGCGCAGACGGACACCACGCCGGCGCCGGCACGGCTGCTCTGCCCTCTCGTGCGAGCATGGGTACTCAGACCCCCACACCCGCACCCGCTTCGGCGCTCGCTCCTCCATCTCGGACTTCGCGGCGATCGGAGCCTGTATCAAGGAGCAGCCCAATCTCACGGGATGCGGCGTCTTCGTGCCGACACGACCAACGAGGGCTTGTTGGGCGAGCTCAAGCGCCGGCTTTCTACCAGTACAAGTTCCAGTGGGAGGCGTTGCCCACCCCATCTCCGTCTCCCGCCGCTCTCCGCCCTCGCCGACGCGATCGAGAAGGAAAACGCTGGGAGGAAAGGGGCCAGCTTCACGCTGTGCTCGCGCAGGGCGGACTGCGACCGAGGCGCCCTCCTTCGCTGCAGACACACGTTCCCGCCTTGCGACCGTCAGAGCCGGTATTCGGTCCTAACTGCCAGCTCCGCGGCTCTTCTTCGCTCAACGCCCGTCACCGCTGAGCGCGCGGCGTCGAATTTTCATCCCCTCGTTCGATGATACCGTCAAACCATTGCGCGATCCGCGCATCATCATAGAGTTAGACAGCCTGCGCGCGCAGGGTAGGGTCGGCGGTACGGGATCGATGGAAGCGATGGGCACCCAATGCGCGAGATGTCGCTCGTCGCACTCGGAATCATAAGAAAAAACCAAAAGAAACAAAAGAGCTTTTGAATTAGTTCGATAGTCGGGTTCCTGTTCCCGGTTATTTTATTGTAGCTTTGGATTGTCCTGTCGATGTAGAAGAGGAAAGCGAGAAAATGTCTTTTATTACAGTAATGCGGAAAGACTTGCCGAGCATCATGCGGCGGCTATCATCTATGCTACGTATGTCCACCCTCTCGTCGGCGAAACTTACATGCAAACTGTGTCGGCAACGGAAAATTGTGCGTGTATTTGTCCCACTCCTGGTCAACTAAATCTCCAATCTCTAATGTGTGGAAACTTGAAGCGCTGCGACGGAGAGAATCCGTGCGGCCCTTGCTCACGCGCACGGAAGCCTTCCACATGTGAGTATATAGACCCCTCGCGTGCGGAACTCCCAAAAGGAGCCGCCTGTATCCCATGCTGGTTAATATTTCCCTCCTGTTCGCTACCATCCACTAAGATTGACCGGCATGCGCAGGAAGAGAAAACGGGTGAGTCTGGATTGAGGTGTGGGCTCATTGTTTTCATTTGGCTGATCCAAAGCTTCCAGAAGTGTGATGGATGCCGTCCTTGTCTAACATGCAAGAATTCATCTCAACCGGATAAATGCCAATATCGGGACCAAGTCCACGTCACGAGCCCGGCAATGAGGAGCGCCTTCGTAGGGACCCAGATTATACGTCTAATGAAACAAGCGACTCCCTGGCAGTGTCTGCACCGGCGGAACCCGAAACACTCGAAGAGTTTCTAGTCAAGTGGACCCCTCCCTAGCAGAGCGTTTCCTTCAAGCCGAGCCTATTTCAAATATGACAGTGTCCAATGCTGGTTAGTGTTTCCATAGATACTCTCGTACCCTGGAAAATTAACCGAACCTCCGGTTCTAGCTCGTCCTGCACAATCCCAGTCGAGTTACATGCCCACTATCTTTGCCGCACCTAACGCTAGTATCTCACTAGAAAGTGAAGTTGATCAGGCCACTGAGCTTTCCTCAATGTACGCACACACTCTTCGCTCCTCAGATGCGCAATGAAACTAATTTCCCGCAGTCGAAGTCTCTTTCTCAACCATTGCTGGCAATACGGGCTGATCATCAGCCCAGAAAAGCGGGCAGCGATCGCGCGCGGAGACACATCGGGCGCCATCGTCCACTCAGTTCTCATCTCTGCCTGCCAGCTGTTCGGCTATCTGCTCGCAAGCCAAATGGACGCCGCTGGCGACCCGGACTCCGAAGGCTACGCGTATCTGCGCGGGCACTGGATCGAGCGCGAGACCGCTCAGCGCACGCGTGTGCTCACGCTACTAGACACAGCCGTGGACACGGACACGAATCCCGGCGCACCGGACCCATTGACGTGCGTGCAGGTGTACAAACTACTCGCAGTGTACTCCGCGCAGCGGCACAACATGCGGGGGTTCGAGGAATTCCTCGGGAACGCCAGCAACATCGCGCTCCGGCATCATATTGCGCTGGGGCTGGATGATTTGGAGTCAAGGTCTTGGGCGGCGGATGAGGGGCGCTCCGCGCTGGCGCATCTGGTGTATCTTGAGGTGGCATGCGGCATTATCTTGAAGAACCCGCCGAGACTACCTCCGTGATACTGGCAAAATTTCGCCGGCTCGCAGCGAGTATTTTCTTCTATAGTCAGCCCATCCGAGACTCATTTGATGACTCATCAGACTATGAATCTCGAAGAAAACGAATTGAACTTCCTGCGTGCCAAGGGCGCGTTGCTCCTGGCTCAGAGTCAGCAACTGACTGCAGAATGGAACCGATCCGAACCTGGTATGTATTGTTTCGTGTTCAATATTTAATTCACATGTCGGGGATTTTATGTTCGTTCGTTTCGCAGGCAGCATGGTCGGGAGCGAATGGGGTGAGCAGTGGATCAAAGTTACGGGCTGCACACAGACGCAGCTCGGCGTGATAAACACGGCCCTCCCCGACCGCTCTCTCTCCCACAAAGTTCAGTTCTTGATTCTCAAGAGCTGCATGATCGTCGCGCTCGCCGCCATGGCAGAGCTGTACGCCGTTTTTGCGCCGTTCCACGCACGCGCCCGGCGGAAACACAGCATGATCATCAACGCTATCGCAGGCATCTCCCGCACACTTTCTCCGACGGACCACAAGTATTTCGATTGTATGTCCGAAGGTTGGTTTCTTTTTGTTGGTCACTCCCGATTGTGTTTCGATGTTCAACCTGTGTTCGATTTCCAATCTGTTGGGGGTTGCGTCGCGAGAGATTTCAGAGCCCGTCTGAAGCGACCCCGCAGTGGCGGGTGTGCCTTGCAAATGCGGTTTTACCAGACATCCGGGGGACAATGAACCACTGTCGCTGGTGCGCGATCAAGGGGAACATGACTATCAGGACATCAGGAATATTGCAGGAGCCCTTAAGTGTCTCTAACCTTTAATGTTTAATCTCGCTGAACCGGTTACGTGCGGCGATTTGTGGCTGGATCAACCGAGTTGACCGTATTCAAACTTTCTAACGGCCGTTTGAAGGACTAAACAGTCGAATAACTATTGGAACACACGTTCCTGATGCTTGTCCTCATTAGCTGAATTAGGAAGCTGATGTATAATATCCATGTCTATGAAGCAATGGTGTAAGCAAATGTTAGTGCCACCGAACAACATTGTCAGTTTCGCCCACAACATTACGCCTCCGTCTTTCCGTACCTAATTCATGCCAACTTCAATTCAGCGTTGGTTGCTTCATTTGCAAGTTCAGTATTTTCGCTTTCTGTCAGAACCCATGCAGCAGGACTGCTGGGAAATTCCGCCGAGTCCACAACCAGTACTTAGCCTTAAGCTGAATCCCCCGCTGGCACGGTCCAGTGCGTCAAGCCACTGCTGTGGCGTGCCCAGCATCGCATACCGGGCCTTAGTGGCCTCCCAATACTGCGGGTGCCACCTAGCAGTCCCAGTCGATGATCGCGGAAATGCGACCTTTGTGTGCAAGGACATTGCGCGGAGCGAGGTCTCCGTGCGTAAATTTGAAGAGATATGTCCGTGCGTGGTTTGTACGATGATATTGCCGTCTTCATGATCCCACGTTCTTCCGTAAGAAGCGGTGGAAATCATCGTGAGTCGAGAACGGCCCAGTAGGCTTGATCCCGACTCGGAATCGATGGTCTCGACAAGAGCTGTCGTCTGCGGACCCAACTAGCAGGGGTGGGAGAGATGAGACTGCGGATTTGCCTCACGTACGATTGGAATTCTACCAGGAACGCCTGCTGGGCGGCGGGCTGTATCTCGTCCCAAACAAAAGCTAATTGGCCGGGAACAAAGTCCATCTTGATGGAGGTTATTCTGCGGTATTTGTAGACGCAGTAGACTCTGGGTACAGGCACGGACGTGTTGTCCGCGATGTATTGCATCGCTTCAGCCTCTGAGTCGTGGACACGGCGACCGAGTTTAAAAAGAGTTTAGGGTCCGTGCGGATATTTCGTGGTCCGCAATGACCGTATAGAGCGTGCGCAACTGCTAGGCGTGCCTTCAACAACGAAATCCTAATTTGTTGAGGGTGACCATAGAATAGCGTAACGTAGGAGTGGTAGGTTCCAGCATGAGTCACTGAATCAGTCAGTCAGAGTATCCGGCAGTCCATGAGTCAAAATTACATGGGAATTCATGATTGGCTGTTTGAAAGCTTGATAGAGGGTGGAAAACGTTGGGATTGTCATGAGCGGAGGAACAGGCTTCGATATACACTCACCGCCACTGGTCATGTAACCTGTTGCCGATGTGGGTCCAGCCTGATACATTCGACTCATATATAAATAACACAACGTTACTCCACAGAAAGTAAAACAATGGTATAATATTAAATTCAACACTTGTCTTGAATTCCAGCAGCCGAGAGATGATCTCAGGTTAATCACCCAGTTCAAGTGTTCTCTTAATAAGTTCTATTCAGATGGTTTACCTCGAGCGCCACTCGGCAATCCAGGAGTACGCATTGGAATAAATGTCTGTCTTATGTAGATTTGAGTCAACAAAGACTAGAAGCCTCTCAAATTGCCCAGGAAAACACATAGATGGGCAAATAAAGGTATGATTAAGTTTGGTCGTGTTGATTTGTTCAGCCTTGAACCGTGGGAATTCGGGAATTACGTTTGTCATTTTCCGCGCCACTGTGCATTAATACAGTCGGGATGCAGATTTTTGGAGGGTTAGATCATCGGTTCGAGCCTCGCAGTGCGGTGCACCGCCAAAAGAATATCAGTGCATTGCATTGACTGGTGAAATCGATGCACACTGAACGGCATTCACTGCATTTTGACAGGTTCTAGACCCACCTTAGCCGAGGTATGCCGAGCCGTTCCCGAGGTGCCTTGGCTAACCTCGACAGCTGTCCAGAACCTTTCAAAATGCAGTGATTGAATATCCATCAATGCTCAAGCCTATGAATTCGAAATATAGAATTACAGTCGTCGTTACAACACAATCGCTCCTACAGGGATATATTTTCATTTGTCCTTGTCTACGCCGCCATCTTCTTCAGTATCACCTCCACCTCCGGCTGCACACTCGCGACCATATCGCCGTGGTTTAACAGCTTCCAGCCAATCGAGAGCGAGCGCGGTCGCGCGGCAGCGCGCATTCGTTGCGAGGTAATAAGTGCCCTAAAAGATGGACAGAATCAGTCCGCATCAAAATCGCACGGAGTCAAAGCACACCGACCCCGAAGTACTTCTCAATCTCTGCCTCCGAGAACGTCGTCGGCTCTGGGTTGTCGCACCTCCCGAGCGCCACCAGCACATCTCCGATCGCCTTGCCCACGTCATACAGCGAGCTCTCGCCGCTCTCACCAAAGTAGAACCCATTGCGCCCGTGCCCCGGCGGTGCCCGCCACGATGGCGTCGTACAAGACTACGAATAGATCCGCGACTGAAGACAAGCCGTGTTAAAAGCAGACTGGCCTGCCAGAAAATCGGTTTATGTATAGAGGAGTCCCGACGCACCATCGTGGACCTCGACGTGCGGCCATATTTCTTGCCGGCGCGATCACGCCCGCGCGCCCGCGTCGAGCGCCGCCTTAACGAGCATGGGATCTGCATCGACTGCGTGTTCTGGATCCCCAGTCGACGAGCCGCCCCGGTCGCGCGGCCGTAACGCCGAGGGCATGATGATATAGCTCTGGATGTAGCCTGCAAACAGCGGTAAGCAAGAAAACTGGAGGGAGGAAAACCAGGCACGCGGACCCTCTGCGTCGGCGTTCGTGATCGTCAGGTCCACGTCCCTATGCAGCTGCGTCGGGGCGAGGGATTCGATTTGGTCGGCGTCGGAGTCATCGTAGATGGTCGTGGTGGCGAACATCCCTCTGGCATCGTCCATGAGAACACCTACCTAAGCGTTATTTTCGGTTCAGCACGCAGAAAAGAGTGAAATTCTGAACCTGCACCAGACTATGAAGGTCGCTCTGAGTCGCTTCCCCGACGACAGAATTTAGAAGCTCACAGTGGTATGAAGATCGGAGTGTTCCCGTGAGCGCATGTCGCTTCCTCAGACCCGCCAGCGTAGCGTTGTCGCACCAGATCGTCACTATCCGCCTAAGTACAGATTTTCAACTGTGGACCCAGAAAGATGTTGAATGCACAAACCATGCGATAACTACGTCCGCTTCGCTCGCGAGCTTCTCGACGAGCGGGGCATCCTTGTGCGATCCGACCACGGCGTCGACGCCCAGCTCCATCAGCTTTTCAGCTTTCTTGGCATCCCGGACGAGGACCATGATCTGGAAGGTGCTGGCACGCGGATGCGCCAGAAATCGCATGAGAACACAGCCGCCGATATATCCTGTCCAATTGCCACGTTAAGGAAGAGCGCGTTGTCATTGGGCATTTGAACATGCCAGTTGCGCCAGTCAAGAGAAAGTTAGTTTTATTTCCAGACATAGCGAATCAGGAATTATGAGAGGAACCAGACGCTTATAAGGTTCTTTCTTGGTAAGAAGCCGCCATCTTACTAATTACCGCTCGGCTCGGTATACGGAGGAGTTTGTCATCGAGGAGAGTTGCATAACCGAGAGAGATGGCGCTGTTTCTGTGACAGATTCTGTTTGGATGTCTAGGATCTCGGGCATGCCCGGGTTCACAAACTGTTGGAGGTTCATTCTGTCAGCGAGAACAACGGGTCGGGAAGTCAACATTGGTGGGCTTACACTGCTCATCCTGCGCCGAGAAAAGAAAGAAGGAGACAGAGCGTAGGTAGGTAGGTAGTAGGTAGGTAGAATTACACGGCAAAAGGGAAAGAAACAAAGGCCCAGAACAGCGGGTAACGACTAGTTATTCAGTTATTCTTACCAAATATGCCGGCAATAGCCAGACAAGATCTCTGTCAATGTGGGAGAGAACTGTAGGAAGCTAATGTTTTTAGCCAACCTTTTTTTTAAGAATAATTCCAACCGTAGAGTTACAGAACATTTGACGAAAGAATATGCAAGGTTTTTGATGTGCCTCAAGCTGTCGGCGAAGATAAAATACGCTCAGCTCAGTGCGGTCTGAGCACAGGACCAGCCTATTGTTGATGAGCCACATCCGATGGTTCACTATTTCGAGGTCTACTTGAGGCAATGCGAGTGTGACTACCTTCGAGGATGAGCCAGGATGTGAGAAAATAAAGAAAATTGCTGACTCTGCGCAACGGGACGCGAACTAAGGCGCCGAACTCGGAAGAGGTGGCCGATCTGGACGAGGCGCGCCCGGTGTTGGGGATGTGGCTCGTGTAACCGAGCACCCCGAATGTGCGGGACGGGATGGTCGCGGCCATAACGATATTGGATGGAGCGACGAGTTGTCGCTTGTGGAAGTTAGAAGCGGACCGGCGATCAGTTTGGTCAACGCCTTCGATCCAAACAACACGTCCTTCTTTTCCTCTTACTTGCAATGGCCAAGTATGCGATACAAGAGTCGGCCACTACTGCCAGCCGGGTTTTCTCGGGTTTTTTTTTTTGATATGGTGTGAGCTGATGCCAGCCCACATCGCGTCACTCCAGCGTTGCGCCGCGGCCGGCAAGCCGGCATCTGTTGCACTTGCCGGACTCGGCAAACTATATCCACTGTGTGTGAAGCGGGGGAGGGGGAAGGGTTCCCAGATACATATATTGCCAAAGAAAAGGAAGTAGAAAGGGGTTGTAAAAAACGAACTGTGAATAACCCTCGGGCTATGGTTTGTATCCGTCTCTTGAAGGATATGTGAGAAGTAAAGCAGGCTCGTCACAAGATATTCCATTTTGTGTCTGTCGGAATTTACATTGACAATATCTGCCCCGCCGAGACCTGCCGAGAGCCCAACCGCCATGTTCAAGATGAAAAATTCTCAAACATCCCGACAAAGCTAACAGTCAGCATCGCCTGGCGGGAAGGAATGCATTGCAATGCAGACGTGAGAATCACAAAGAGGGTATTCAAAAAAAGAAAGTGTTCTAGATCTGAGGATGTAGGACCTTGTTCCAGATTGTTCCTCAAAAAAAAAAACTATATGCACAAAACGATCATGATTGTGGCATACTGCGGGTAAGTCGTTGGGCCCGCGTTCCAGTGCAAGCTGGGACACCTGGTTGCGCAGCAGCTGCATCTCGTTCGCCATGTTCGCCAGCGCGAACTCCGTCGTCTCAGGCTTCGTCGGGTTCGGAGGCGCAGCGGTAGCCTCCACACGGCTGGTGCTCACGTTCATGGAAGAGGTCTGAGGTCTGTCGGCAAAGGGCTGCACCTCTCGGACATAACGGGTGGTCGCGCGCATCCGAGATCGTCAGCGCCATCGTAATGATGGCGGACTCCTGTGCGACCGAGGTGAAGGGTTGTAACTGACGCTGCGTGCGCCGGCGGCGGATGAAAAACGCGGCCAAACCGAGAGAGGAGAAGCAGGCAGCCGAGGATGGCGCCGACGATCGCGGCCACAGGGGAGTTTTTCGCCGTTTGGGATTCACGGTCTGCGTGGCCGGCGCATTTTGGGTCGAAGAAAGTCCCGTGGGGCTCTAAATCTTGTTCAGAGAAAATTCTACCTGCGTATTGGCCGCCCGACAACTCACGAGACTCGATTGATCCCGAACCACCACCATCAAAAACTGAAAGCGCCGTTTTTCATTGAAACCGACTCTGTACACCCTCAGAACACAACCCCAAAGCAAGCTATCTACGGCTGCTTGGGGGAAGTGGACTCTTGAGGCAAGAGCGGCGGATAAAAAGTCGGAGAGCAAAAGGTTTTGGTGGTGATAAGAGGAAAAGTAGTACTGCGCTTGTGATCTCTACGTGAATATACAAGATTTCTCGTCGAAAGAGCCTGCCCCCCGTGCTTAGAGCTGCCCGCGACCTGCCCGCGACTGCGTATAGTATCGCGGAAGCATCGGGAACAAGCACACGCATCGTTAATCGATTGGAGACCGCCGCTGCGCGCGACGCCCGACCACCTGCGCTACTGATTATCGCGGAAGCATCGCGAGTCGGTCCATACGACGCGAGGTCCTGCTCACTGCTCATCAACGCTCATCCACCTGCGCTGAGTGATTATCGCGAAGCATCGCGACCTGGTCCATACGACCTAAGGCCCTGCGCGTGTTTCAGACAAGACTACCCTTGAGTCAAAAAAAAGGAGACAACGTACCTTGCTTCAGTACCCAACGACGCACTACGACGCTCCCTAGCCCACCAAAATACTCTGCAAATTCTTAACTGTCGTGCGTACCATGGAATCCACCCCAAACACAGCTCCCACAGCGGACTCTGGTGCCGGGAAAACCTTTAATCTTGGCTCTGGGAAACACTGCTCCCATCGTCCCGCTCGACTATGCCGAAAAGGTTGAGAGCTTTTAATGACGAAAGCGTGAGGTATGAGGACTGGTACACGTACCCTCCTTCCCGAGCATCGTTAACATCGCGAACAGGGAGAGCACTACCACGGAACAGCTCCGTATCGATGGCGGCATCCCCTCTAGCCCGGCGTTCACCCACGAGCGTGCTGTTGACGATGCTCGCTTTGCTGCCCGTGCTGGAGCAAGCCAAGAATCTGTGAGCGCCGTCACCAGCAAAGAGAGGCGTGATCACCGCCTTACCGAAGCGTCCCCCTCTGCACCCCCATCCTTTACCCTGGGCCCCTCGTCCGCCACTCGACCCATCTCGCACAGCGACTGCACGGTGATAGGCAGTGAGGAGGACCTTACCCGCGGGAAAGGAGCCGGCTGTCGACCTCACTGGCGGCGATAACCCCATTGCTGCGCCGGATGCAGTCTCGACCTTGAAGTTGCTGCCGCCTCCCCCTATGAAGGACGGTAAGAAGGAGACTTCGGGAGCGATGGGCATACGTACCTGCAGCAACACGATGACTCTCGCCAACCACGTCGTCACCATGCAGCAAAACCACGCGGCCCTAGCCCTCGACGTTGCCAATACGGTGCGCCGCCTGGAGGGCAAGATTGCGCACGCCCTTGCGAAGGAGTCCGTCGATGTTGTCGATATGACGGAGGTCGCGCAGCTGACCGACGACGTCGTGCGGCACGGAGTAGTGCTGGCCCGCATCGAGCGAGAGCAAGCCAGAGTGCGCAACACCATCACTGTCCTCGACACTGGCAACAGCGGGGCGAAGGAGGATGGTGCGGGCTTGGCATCGTATCGATCTGCTGGCAAGGAGGTCAAAGGTGAATTCAACGTCGTGTACAGCGACATCGCGGCCCTCCAGGATGGTCAGGCCCGCCGTGCTAACCACGACGAGGACTACGCCACCTCGAGGCTCGCGTCGACACCCTCGTTGCTGAGAACGATAAGCTCATTATGGCCAACAAGCTGCTTGAGGACCGTGTGGCGGTCGTCGAGGCGAAGCCCCCCAAAAAAGGATCGGGAGCTCGAAATGCAGGTGCTTGAGGTGCGCAAGACTCTCGCGCAAATGCAGCTCGTCACGATGAAGAAAACGACCACTACGAGCGCGGACAATGATGCGGAGGGACTCACTTTCGACCTTCGGCACCGCAGAAAGCGTTCTTCGCCGCTGATGCGGAAACGTCGTCGTCGAAGCCGCCCCAAGGTCCTGCGAGCGTTGGGGATAAGGCAGACTATAAGCACTGGGTGAAGATGGCCCCGATTGCCTCGAATGTCGCTGGTTCGCCCGCCTCAATCTTCAAACGGATGGTGACCGCTGCCTTTGTGAATGGCTACGGCGACCTGCCCAAGTTCTTCGTTGAGAGGCCCGGAAAAAGGCGGAGATGTCTATCGGGTTCATCGAGGAGGACGACGCTGGCGACTCTCGTACGCCGCTGGGCGGGCGGAGCCGAAGAGACCGTTCCCCGACGTGGCGATAACGATGGTGAAGAAGAGTTCCGGAGCGAGCGGATCGGGTCAGACCACTCGTGAGAAGGAAATCGCCTTGTTGTTGGGAAACTTATAGGGGCTGACAGTAGTATGACAAGTACTAGTGCCCTCGTCGCGTCGTGTAGTAGCACATTTACTATACTCTCGTGGAACATCGACGGCCGGTTCTCTGTTAAGCTGCTCAGCCCAAGCTTCGTTTCGGATCTTACCTCATGCGATATTATACTACTGCAAGAAACTCACCTGTTGCGGGGAGAAGAAGAAAGCCTCGCAATCCCAAAGGATATTATTGCCTTGCGCTCTCGCGCTCATACCGTGAACCTCGGAGAGAGGGCGGGGTGGCTGCATTGCTCAAAGTCGATATAAAATCCAAAAAATCTGTTCTCTCATCACCCGATATTCTTGTCCTTGACATGAACACCTGCTGGATCATCAACGCGTACATACTCCCAGAAGGATCTCGTTGGGATCACTGGACAGACGCCGACCCGGAGGTCAAACTTTGGGAGACTCTGGCCTTGTGCGCGATTTCAGACGATACCAAACCTATTATCCTCGGTGGGGATATTAATTCACGGACGGGTTCGGAGAGAGTTGAGGACACAGATCTTCATAGGCTCTCATCGGACAAAAACATCTCACAAAGAGGTCGAAAACTTCTTGCTAACTGCAAGAACGCCCGCTTATTTATTGTAAATGGTACAAATCTAGAGTTGTCCTCTCCCGGCCGGTTCACATCATTTCATTCAAGGGGGAATGATCAGGAGCCAGGGAAGGCGACTGTGGACTATGCTGTAGTCTCGAGATCGATATCAACAAAGGTCCACTCACTCGAAATTGCGGAACCGGACCCAAATGCGGACCCAACGAAATCCGAGGACTGGTCGGACCATGTTCGTATAACCCTCACACTTGACAGAAGTCTGATAGAGACAAATCCACAACGCCCCCGCATGATCAGACCAGAGCCGATACTTCCTCGAGGTGACCCGGTACTGGATAAAATGTGCGAGGAGGCCATGGAAAGCAAGCAAACTCCGGCCGAGAAAACTGAGGCTTTATACGGGCCTGTCTACGTTGACACACCTCCGATAAGTGTGTACACAGACGGCTCCTGCTTCAATAATGGACGATCAAATGCACGGGCAGGTGCGGGAGTTTTCTGGGGGGATAACTCACCAAAAAACCAAGCCCTACGAGTTCCAGGGCCAGGCCAATCAAACAATCGAGGCGAAATCTATGCCGTACTAAGAGCAGTGATGCAAGCTGACCCAAGACAAACTCTGAATATATACACAGATTCAGAGTATGTTGTCAGAAACATGTGCTATTGGGCTGGAACAAATGCTGACCTTGGCTGGACGTGCCTGAATGGCGACATGCTCCGAGACGTAACAATGCTGTTGGCGGCAAGGGATGCACCGACGAGGTTTACATGGATTCCAGCGCATACAGGTAATGCGCGTGGCGACGCCGCTGATCAGGCAGCAAAATCAGGAGCGAATCGGCCTGCATTAGAAGCCGACTACACACCTCTTGAAGGAGCACCATGGCTACAGTCTAATACGGGTGCACCGCTGCTTAAAATGTCCAAGGTATCAACCGCTCTCCCGGAAATCTCTGTTCCAAAACCCCGGCCCGCAGAGGCGGCTGTACCAGAAGACGAGCCTGAGACTGACTCGCATCGCGGACGAGACAGGACACGACGGCTCCAAATGGAACAGCGCGACAAACTCATGGGGTGTGGGAATAATCCTGGCGCGTTCTGGAAGCTCGTTCGGAGCTGGACTGACCCTCGCCCAAGGCCACTGGAAGTAACAATAGAGCAGCTCACGGAAACGTTCAAGGCAAGAATGAACTTACCAAAGGAAGTTCCGGCCTCCTTCAACGTTGAGCAGCTCGAGCTTCAGCAAGAATTGGCCGACGCGCTGCCAAAAGCAAACAAGGATATGTCACCAAAGCTTAGCTTCTCTAGGAAAATCAGCCCTCAGGAGATAGAGCGACTAAAAGACCATATAAGTGACCATACCATCGACAGTGTTCCGGGGATAGATGACTTCTCTTACCGTGATATTCTGGCCATGGACAACGAGGGGTTGAAAGAACTTCTTCAAGCATGCCTAGACAGAAGGTCCGCACCGTCACTATGGCTCGCGGCATTGGTAATTGGTCTCTTGAAACGCGGTAGAGACCCAACAGACCCCGAAAGCCACCGTCTTCTCGTGCTCGAATGTGCCCTGCTGAAATGCCTAATGTTAATACTGGACTGGCGCATTCGGGAGTACTCCGAGGATGCAGGACTCTTACCAAGGTCACAGAATGCTTTCAGACCTGGTTATCGCACGAACAACAACTCCTTCTTGTTGCGTGTGATGGCAGACCGTGCATTGGCAGAGGGTCGGCCACTGATCCTCGGATACATAGATCTGAAAAACGTGTTTCCGGCGACGAACAGAGCTGTTCTGTGGAATAGGCTCCACAGTGACGGTATCTGGGGCCCATACATCGACTGGATCATGATGCTGTATGACCGTATGGTCTACATGGTTCGTTTGAATGGCCAGCTCTCGGACACCTTCAAATCCCTACTTGGTGTGCTTACGGGAGACCCAACGTCACCTTACCTGTGGAATGTTTTCTTGAGAATGCTTAAACTGAGCGCGTTCCCAGGAGATGTTACACTCAACGGAAAGGCAGTCCCGAAACTAGAGCAGGCCGATGATTTGTTGGTCATTGCGTGCTCAGCAGCCAGCTTTCAGGACAAGCTTAATGACACGGGCAGGCAGATGGGCGACATGGGCTGCGAGATCCAGGAGCTGAAATGTGAATTTGCGGTCGCAGGGGTTCGCCCGAAAGGAGATCTTGACTTTACGCTGAATGGAAAGCGGATCAAAGAGGTGTCAATTCTGAAATACGTGGGAATTTGGCACAACTTCCGCTCGAAAGACATGTACTCGGAGCACCACCGCGTCTCCTGCGAGAAAGCCGAAAATGCCGCAAATGTCTGCTTGGGAGTTGAGCGCTATGTTGGTGACTTACCAGTCTGGGACGCCCGTACACTCTATATGGCCCGAGTCGACCCCTATCTCATCTCAGGAGCCGACATCTGTCCCGACGTCGTTGAATCCCGAATTATGGAGAAAGAAGCCATCCAGCATCACTACCTGAGAAGAATGCTGGGTCTTACTGCAAGGTCCATGACGGCAATTCTCTTCTCGGAAACTGGGCTGGAGCCGATTCGGTATCGAAGGGTTCGACAACTGTTGAACTACCTGTTGCATCTGGTGGTTCTATCGGACGTGAGGCTCGTTGCGGACGGCCTACTTGACTCTGTGGATCTCGCTAGACAGCATAAAATTTCGTGGGTCAACGACATCTGTGTGGTCTTGTCGAAACTGCCTGTTCCAATCTATTGGGATCTCGCACAGCCCACTGCGCTATCCAAGGCGACGGTTGAAGGTCTGCTGAAGAGCTTGACAAGCTCCATGGAGGAATTCATTCAAGCTTCAATTCTATCCTACAGTAAAACCCGCGATCTTTTTGCGGAGCGGCTTGAAACGGTCAACAAGAAGCTGGTCACAAAAGTCTTGTTTTTCCGACATTACTTGCGGGTCAGCAACGAGAAACATCGGCGAGCCTTGACACATATTTTGCTATCAGGCCATGCTCTTGCTAGTGAACGGATGACTTGGGCAAATCGCGACCGACCGGAGGCTGTACCAGACCAATGGAGGTTATGCCGGTTCTGCAAAATTTGTATTGAGGATCCGGTCCACGCGTTGTTCGGGTGCAAGCATCCGCCGCTGATTGAACTTCGACGACCTTTTTACTTGCGCGTCTTTGAAACACTGCCCACCATGAAAGGCAGATATACTGATGCTGGCCTTTTCTTTCGAGACTTGATCTCTCGTCGAGAAACCACTGCACTGCTTGCAAAGTATGCTTACGATGTGCTGGAAATTTTCTATGCAACCCCGATGCTTAGAATCCGGCGTGAATTTTACCTCTCCCATGCGCAGATTGCTCCGGGCCCCCAACCGGCTTAACAACTGCGAACAATGATTCTCTCTTTGTGTTCTTTCTTTCTTTCTAGGTCTCGCATGCGTGCCCAACGGGACTGCAGTCGTTACAGAGACGGAGCAACTCCTGACAGCGCGGGGAGTATTTTTCCCATGTGGTTTTCCCTGCGTCAGTCTGCCCGGCGTTCGTCCGTGTCGGGCGGGGAGTTGTTACCGTTGATGTGGGGTCTCCGCCCCCGTCGGTAGTACGTTGTGCTCTAAGGGCATCTTGAAGCTGGATATGGATAGCCACCCATATTTTAGTTACATGTTTGTTCTTAGTAAACTGGTAGTTCCAATTGTGGGACCACGCCAGTATAATTTATCCTCCTCCTCCTCCAGGGTCACGGTAAACAATTCGGTGGAAATAATTGACCCGCGCACAACCGTGTGATCAAGTGTCACCGTGACAAATCCAGTGACAGTATCGGTGACAAATCCAGTGACAGTATCGAATCCAGTGACAGTATCGAATCCAGTGACAGTGTCAGTAACAAATCTAGTGACAGTATCGGTGTAGTTTCTGTCTGGAAGCCGGGCGGGAGCTCCAGCGGCTGGGTCGTGCGCTATCAGAGGTTCATTCTGTCAATGACAACGAGGAGTCGGAAAGTTAACATTGGCGGACTTACACTGCTCATCCTGCGCCGAGAAAAAGAGATACAAGAGAGAGGAGATAAAGTGTAGGAAAGGGAAAGAAACAAAGGTACAGAACAGCGGAGTACCATGTAGTTGTTCTGTACAACCTTGGCTACCAACTATGTTGGCGATAGGCAGGCAGGATCGAGATCACTGTTGAAAGGTGGGAAGCTAATGTTTTTTTTAGGAATTGAAATGAATAAATTCAAACAGCTGCTTCACCTTTTTTTAAGAATGATTCGAACCGTAGAGTTACAGATCATCTCACCTCTCATGGTCGTTTGGGAGGCCAATTTTATCCGTTGAGGCGTAATTAACTGTACATTTGACAGACGGGAGAATGTGAAAGGTGCTCTTGATGTGCCCTCAGGCTCGGCTCCTTTGTCTGCAGATCAAGAAGGCGACAGTACGGTCTGAGCACAGGGGCCAGTCTATTGTTCATAGACTGAGCCACATCCGATGGTTCACTATTCTCGAGTCTACTTGAGGCAATGCGAGTGTGACTACCTTCGAGGATGAGCCAGGATGTGAGAAGATAAAGAAAATTGCTGACTCTGCGCAACGGGACGCGAACTCGGCCGATCTGGACGAGGCGCGCCCGGTGTTGGGGGATGTGGCGTCGTGGTAACCGAGCACCCCGAATGTGCGGGACGGGATGGTCGCGGCCATAACGATATTGGATGGAGCGACGAGTTGTCGCTTGTGGAAGTTGTGGTTAACCGTCAGAAGCGGACCGGCGATCAGTTTGGTCAACGGATCTAAACAACACGTTCTTCTTTCCTCTTATTACTTGCAATGGCCAAGTATGCGATACAAGAGTCGGCCACTACTGCCAGCCGGGCTTTCTCGGTTTTTCTTTTGATATGGTGTGAAGCTGATGCCAGCCCACATCGCGTCACTCCAGCGTTGCGGCAGCCGATTGCCGTCTGTTGCCGGATCTCGGCAAAAACTACATGAACTCGTATCCACTGTGTGTGTGTGTGAAGCGGGGGGGAGGGGGGTTAGTTTGGTTAAGTTTGGGTTCCCAGATACATATATTGCAAGAAAAGTGAAAAAGGAAGTAGAAAGGGATTGAAAAAAGCGAACTGCGAATAACCCTCAAGCTATGGCAGAGGCTTGCATTCGTCTCTCGAAGGGATATCGGTTGGTGGAAAGTAGAGCAGGCCCATCAAGACACATTATATTCTCTGTCTGTTGGAAAGCCTTTACATTGACAATCTCCCTGCCGAAAGTCAGGTTCAGCTCGACCGCCACGTTTCGAGATGACGAAAAATTCTCAAGCCTCCCGATAAAGCTAAACTGAACCCAACAGCCAGCATGGCCTGGGTGGAAGTAAATGCATTGTAATACAGACGTGAGAATTATAAAGAGGCTATTTAAAAAAAGAAAGTGTCCTGAGTATGTAGGGCCCATTCTATGGCGCTTTGTTCCAGATTGTTCCTCAAAACTATAAAACTATATGCAAAAAACTCATGATTTTGGTACATACTGCGGGGGTAAGTCGTTCGGCCCGCGTTCCAGTGCAAGCTGGGACACCTGGCTCCGCAACAGCTGCATCTCGTTCGCTATGTTCGCCAGCGCGAACTCCGTCGTCCTCGGTTGCTCAGGCTTCGTCGGGTTCGGAAGCGCAGCGGCAGCCTCCACACGGTTGATGCTCACGTTCATGGAAGAGGACCGAGGTCTCTCCGCAAAGGGCCGCACCGTCTCGGACATAATGTATGGGCCCGTGCGCACAGCGCCATCGTCAGTGATGGCGGACTCCGTGTGTGGACCGAGGGTGAAGGGTTTGAACTGACGCTGCGCGCGCCGGCGGCGGATGAAAAACGCGGCCAAACCGAGAGAGAGGAGAAGCAGGCAGCCGATAATGGCGCCGACGATCGCGCCTACAGGGGAGTGTTGATTCACCGTTTGGGATTCAGCGGTTTGGGTGGCTTGGGTCGAAGAAAGTCCCGTGGGGCTCTAGATCATTGTTCAGAGAAAATTCTACCTGCGTATTGGCGCTGCCGACAACTCACCAGAGTCACGGTAAACAATTCGGTGGAAATAATTGACCCGCGCACGGTAAAAAGGTCGGTAACTGTATGATCAACCGTCTGATCAAGTGTCACCGTGGCAATATCGGTGACAGTTTCTGTTGGGACATCTGGCGCAGCTGCTGCGGCGGTTTCGTTTGGGGCAGTTGCCGCGGCCGCTGCCTCCGCCGAGCTCGCGGACCGCTAGATGTTCATTCTGTCAATGAGAACGAGGAGTCGGAAAGTTAACATTGTCGGACTTACGCCGCTCATCCTGCGCCGAGAAAAGAGATAGAGAAAGAAGGAGATAAAGCGTAGGAAAGGGAAAGAACAAAAGGCACAGAACAGCGGGGAACCATCTAGTTATTTAGTTATTCTGTGCCGTGTAATTCTACCTACCTACCTGTACAACCTTACAAAATATGCCGGCAATAAACAGGCAAGATCTCTGTCAATGTTGGTAGGTAGGAAGCTGATGTTTTTTTAGCCACGAATTCAGATCCTGTCCAATGGAATGAATTCAAACAGCTGGTTCATCTTTTTAAGAGTGATTCCAACCGTAGAGTTACAGATCATCTCACCTCTCATGGCAATTTGGGAGGCCAATTTTATCCGTTGAGGCGTAATTAACTGTACATTTGACAAAACGAAAGAATGTGAAAGGTGCTCTTGATGTGCCCTCAGGCTCGGCTCCTTTGTCTGCAGATCAAGAGGACGACAGTACGGTCTGAGCACAGGGCCAGTGTTCATAGACTGATGGGCCACATCCGATGGTTCACTATTCTTGAGTCTACTTGAGGCAATGCGAGTGCGACTACCTTCGAGAATGAGAGAGGATGTGAGAAAATGGAGAGGTGCAACGGGAGGCGGATCTACACAAGGCGCGCGTGTGGGGGGATGGGATGGTCGCAGTCATAGCGATATCGGCTGTGTGAGAGCCTGTGAGAGTAACGATTTGAGTTGTGGTTGGTTTGGCATAACGGAGTCCGGACCGATCGGACCGCGATTTGGTCAACGCCTTCGATCCAAACAGGAAGTTTCTTCTCTTCCTATCATTCCCTATACTGCGATGGCGAATGCGATATTGAGTCGGCCAATCCGCTCCATACTCAGTTCTACGATATAGGGCGACGAGCCCCCCGGTCACGATCGCGTCACTCCAGTGAAAGCCGTATACAGCTAATATCCAAAGATTCCAAGTTGCAGCCTTTTTTTTTTGGTTCGCCTCAACTTGAGCTCCGACTGCGCCTTCGCAGTTGCATCTCCCAGATTTCTAATGGCCACGGTTTCAGGCTACCGAAGGCCCAGACCACCCGCAGGCATTGATAACTACTACGTATCCCGAAACTCGGTGACACATCACGAAGCCCGAGGACTCTGCCTAGGAATAGTGCGGACTCTGAGTCACCTAATCTTCCATCTTAGGTGTTTTTTGCTTCATCTGGGCTCACCGGGGACAGTGAATTCGTGCGGGTGTCTCAACCAAAATGGGTTTCAGCACACGGTATCCGGGCTGAAAAGAAGGAAAGAAACAGCATTGTGATGCAGTTTGCGAAGAAGGCGCACGACTTTTCGCATCTAACTTGACGCGGACGGCGCCAAGATGGCGCGATATGCTTTGGAAAAACTCTTCGCTTTCCCGGCAACTGGTCCGCTGCCGTCGTAAGCGGGCGGATCTTGTGATCCTTTTGGGGGTTAGTGGGCCATTGGTGGAATCTTATTGGTGGTTTCCCATGGTGGCGTGGATTCAGCAGTGGCATATGTGCGTATTCGCGTTAAGTATATTGAGGCGGAGACTGACGCTGACGGACGACAAGGTGGTAACAAGGATCCGGATCGCCCCTATAACGTTATTGTAAGATCTTTGCGCCTCGATCAAAATGCGGGGCCTACTTAAATGAAGGGTCTGCGTACCTGTCCCCCAATGTCTTACCTCGACCCCCTCACCTTACTAGTAGCCCTTCCCGCCGCCGCCGTTCTCATCCACGTCGCCCTCTATCTCGTCGACCCATATGGTATTCGTCAATATCCTGGA
>JARJLF010003007.1:0-24441 GCA_029378395.1 Mycena leptocephala | reverse complement strand
TCTCGACTATTAATCTTGAAACGCCGCCCAGACCTCAGTTACCCGTGGGGCTGAAACGGAAAGGCATCACCAGTAGGGACAGATCCAAAGATATCCACGTATACAACAGGGGCACACAAAAGGCCAGGGGTCAGCAAGTTCAAGGAGCCTCATACCCCACCATCCCTCACCTTCCTAAGCCGTTCCCGTCAATGCTCCCATCCTTCGTTCCAATTTCAGCCCTTCCTCCGGGTGTTCCGGTGGTCGAACTGTGAGTTGTATATCCACCGTGCGATCGCGAGTTAACCTTCGACAGGTCCGGCCCACTGGTGAATTCGTTACCTAAATCCATGTCAATAACTCAAACTCGTGCTCAGATTGTGGCATATCTCCTTCATTGGGGTCTGTTTGGCTCTCTTACAATTCAACTATGTAAGTGTTTCATAGGATGGTCAACTCGGACAGATTAAAACCGTCCATTTCAGTCCTGTACTATCAAGCCTTTCCCAAAGACAAAGTTTCTAGTAAATGTCTTGTCTACGGAATTTACATGGTCGAGTTTGTTCAGACGATGCTCGTCACCCACGATGCATTCGCCATGTTCGGATTTGGATTCGGCAATGTTGCAGCCCTGACGAACATGCATTTCGATTGGTTGACTGTGCCTATCATGAGCGGACTAGGTAAGTATCATCCATCTTTCTGTGCGGGACAGAAACTGAAACCCAGCGTAGTTGCTTTTGTTGGTCAATCCTTTTATGCCTACCGGCTGCACATTCTTTCCAAATCCTATGTACTTCCTATATTCATTTTGGCGGTACGTGTATCTTGGCTTTTTGCATCCAGGTAGGCCAACGGCACAATTTCGCATCCAGGTTTCTTTGAGCAGCACTGTCGGCGGCATCATAACCGGGGTTTTCAGTTTCCGAGGTCTGTGGTGCTTTCCCCTTCGTGATTAGCTGAAAAGACTCCCAGCTGGTGATGTGACCCTTCTCAATAATCGTAAAACATCCACAGCCGTCGGGGTATGATGATTGCCTGAAGTGCGGTCTTTCGTTTACACTGAATCATTTTCGAGGTTTGGTGTGGTGGCTCGGCACTTAGCGACATCCTTATCGCTATCTTCATGACATACTACGTGAAACCCTTCCATGCGCCCATTTTTCATAATCTATCTAATATCTACTTCAGCTTGCCATGAGCGATACCGGATTCCGCCAAACTCATGTCTTAATCTCCAAGCTTATTCGGCTGACCATTGAGACGGGTTCCGTGACTGGTACTAAAACCCTCTCATTTGTCCTAAACTTCTCACCTATTATTTGGTAGCTGTCGTTGCTCTCGCCAATCTCATCCTATTCTTCGCCTTTCCCGGACACACATACTATACGACGCCGGCCTTGCTCATGCCAAAGTTTTATGCCAATACGATCCTTGCGGTTCTGAATGCAAGGATTCAAATTGTAGGGGGCCGCGCCACCTATGTGTCCACGTCGGACTTCACCGAGGTCTTATCAAACTCAAGCTATGTCCGCCAACGACTCGGACAGTCTAACGACACCGGCGGCGGCGGGAATGCCAACGCTACCTTGAGGAATGTGCCGCTGGTGGAAATCAACAAGGAGGTGTTCTCGGACAGAGACGCTGACGAACGTGTTGAGATGAAGCCTATGGGGGTGAGTATGGCTCCATACAAAATCCTGCGATTTTTCTCATCCCGAAATGTAGCGCTCTCGTGACGATGCCTATGTGTAAACCGACTCATCTGATCCCGCGGGTCAAACCCCTTTTCATGCTCTATCATTTATCGTTCGACAAGTTGGTTCAAAGTGACAGTGATTCGTTATTTATCTATTTTACTTGTTTCCTTCACCGATTGTGCCATAAATATTTCAATAACCGTCCTCACCACTCGGGATACACCGCCGTGGTCGAACCATTTCAGAACCAACATACATGGCTGTGGTCATCTGCAGACAAAAATAATTTGTTACCAAAAATATATAATGATGACTTCCACCGGTTTCACTGCGTTGAGGCCCCTGTAGTCGCAGGTCTGACTACGTGGACCTAGCCGGGTCTACCTTGGACTACCTTGGCTGAGGCACCGTAGTCAGCGGTTGTAGGCAAAGATCAGTCAAAGATCTGACTACACGGACCTAGCTGGGTTTGCGGCAGGTAGTCATGCTGTGTCTACATGTGTCGAGATCGGTCTACGTCTTCCTACGTCTCCCTTCCCATGTAACCTCACCTTGTCCAACCTTGACCTGCATTTTCTTTTGGCCATAGCTTCACCAATGCAGGCTACCTTCTCAGAATCGGTTTCTCCGTCCACAATAGTGCCTGAAAGTCTTAATTTAGATCGAAAGCGCGATTCATGCCGTGACCGGGTCAATGATTGTCGACCAGTCCCGTGCTATTTCGGGCAAGTTGAAAATACATAAGATGGTTTAGAAAAGCTGAATTACATGAAATTTGGGCCTTTTGGAACCTGGTTAGTCAAGGCCAACCTATGCCTACACCCATAGTCAGAGGTAGTCATAGGTAGGCAAATGTAGGACCATGTCGGCACAGCTCTCCCTATGGGGGTAGTCCTATGTAGTCATATGTCTATTCCTACACTGAGACTACACCCATAGTCACACCCTTTGACTACGGGGGCCTCAACGCAGTGTTTTACACTTCGATTTTTCCACTGAGAATATTGGTGGAAAATGTTTTGAATTTCACAACAGTTTTTCACTGGAAAAGTACGTGAAAACTTTAAAAACTTTTTCAGAAATCTTTCACTTTATTTCAAATTTTTCACCTACTTTTTCAGTGGAAAATTGTTGCAAAATGTAAAACAATTTTCACTGATAATTTCACTGAGAAACTTGAAATGTAAAACCAGTGTTCAGCTTTGTTTAGATAGTTCGTTCGGATTACCTGATTTGAATTTATTGCCGTGAACGGGCGCCGAAAATCAGCCGAATGAACCTGATATCATGATCATATGACATGGCCAGGTATGAGTTCCGCGAGTCAGGCACACTGTCGCTATGGTGTTTACGGCGAACCCAATATTATCCAAGTTGAACCGAACTCACGGATGATATCTGCCAACGGCGCAAGTCAGCCAATTGAATATCAAGCGCATCTGGTCACCGTTTCTGTCAGTTCCAGCCAATCCGCGGCTTCGCCGCATTCCCTTTACATGAAACCATCGAAATCGTATGTTCCAGGCATTCGGACGCCGCTTGTCGGGGCATCTTTCACAAGGGTGAATGCATTCGCCGGTGTACATGCGATATGATTTTGTGTGCACTGCAGCATAAAGGACGCGGAACTTCCTGTTTCCGTCAGGTCCAGCCAATTCGGGCCTTCCCCCCCACACGAAGTCATCGGCATCTCGGTGTCAAGCCGTAGGACTGCCTGACAGCCCATCTTTCCCCCTGAAGGACCGCATTCGCCGGTGTACATGCAATATAACTTTGTGTGCACCGGAGCATGAGGATGCTGAAGTCGCTGTGACTGTGACGCCTAGCGCACCCGTTCTTCGAAATCTGATGTTCGGAGTCGTCGGACGCCGATGGGCGGCCCATCTTTCCGCCGACGACCGCATTGGCCGGTGTACATGCAGTAAGATGGTGTGTGCGCTGGGGGATAAAAGAGGGGGAACCTTGTCTAGTCTAATTATCCCCCCAGTCTACGTCCACTATATCGACTCTCGCGATGGTTTTCAACACCCACTCTGCCCTCGCCAAGCACCCTCTATTTACTGTCAGGGTCGAGCACTTCTCTAGGGATGAACGCGTAGCTCTTGCCTACAAGCGTGCTAAACTCCTCTTGAGAACACACAGTTAGTTTTGAGTTTCACTGACGACCGTACACTGAATAGTTCGCGATGTAGATATTTCCGCGTCTGACGTTCAATTCTGCTCGGAGAAGTTCTGGCGCTTCTTTACGGACCCGGCGTGCACCCTCGATATTGGCATGTTCACCATCCTGGCGGCTCATGTCGGACTTGCCATTGGGACGTTGACCCGGCACTTGGATGCTCGTCCCGACCTCCTACCCCTGGTTGATTCGTTCCTACGCTTCGACAAAGTCGGTATTTTTTTGCTCACCGAGCGGGGCCATGGCACAGACGCATTCAATATCGAAACAACGGTCACGCGCCAGGCGGATGGAAGTTACATCCTCAACACCCCCCGCGAAGAGGCATCAAAGTGAGCCTTTTTGAAACACCGCGGGTCTCTGCAACTGATTCGAGACCATTTACAGGTTCATGCCTGCTTCCACGCCCAGCTTCGGAGTGTCCAAAGTCGCTCTCGTAATGGCCCGTCTAATGGAAGACGGCCAAGACTTTGGATGCAGGTACTTCATCGTGCCCATCTGGTATGATAGGCTAAACTGGCTCCGTGAAACATGTGATCGACTGATTTGAACTCAGTAACGAAAAAGAGATGTTTTCCGGCGTCACTTCCACCCGTTTGCCTCGGCGGACTGGAACGGGTCCTCTGGACTTCTCCATTACATCCTTCCGCAACGTTCGACTCCCAGCCACAGCACTCATTTCCTCGACCCCTTATAAAATCAAAGCACCCTCCAACCCACTTGCCTCCTGGTGGGATGAGAATTGGCGCATTCAACTCGGGTCTCTTTTGATCCCCGCTCCCTTCGTTCATGCCATAAAGATGTCGGCTTATATCGTCGGCCACTACTCGATGACAAGGTACATTACGGATCGTCAGTCGAACGTTTCCAAGCCGATTTTCGACTTCCGGACCCAGCAGTGGCCGGTTGCCAGTGCAGTGTCCATTGGGTATGTCCTTGAGATTTGGTATGCCGCCGCGATTCGCGATTCAGCGGACCGAACCCGGCCGCGACACATTCACCATGCCATGGCTGTGATAACCAAGACGACAATTATGCGCCATTTCCTGCGGATCACTCCCGAGCTTGCTGAACGATGTGGAGCTCAAGGTATCTTCATCTCCATACCCCGGAACAATTGAATTGACCACTTTCGATCCAGGAACTCTCGAACCTAATTTCATGGCTCAAATACAGGTAAGCCTCCACTGATGGAGCCAGGGTACGTTTCAACGCAACTCTTAGTGCGATGGAATCGGTGCAATCATCGCCGAAGGCGAATTGTTGACGCTTTGCATAAGACTGTTCTCGGAACTTCTGTTGGGAAGATACACCATCGAATTGCCGCCTCGCGAGGAATCTTTGCTTTCCCAGCACGCGCACGCCTTGCTGGACGAGGGGACCAAGTTACTCGCTGACTTTGGCAGTCATCGCAGCCCAGAATTTAGCTCCATCGTTTTACCCCAGTCCATGGCGGTCATCGAAGCGATCGGACACGCGCTCGCCTACTCCACCGCGCTGAAAAACAGACTTCAGCGCCCGCTTCTCGACATTTACGAATGTACAGTTATGCGTCAAGATCCAGCGTGGTACAGCGAAGCAGGTGTCTCCCGGATGGATCAGCGCCTGCGAGAGGATCGGGCTATTTCCGCTATGCTTCCAGGGATGAAGGAGTACCTTGATAATCTCAAGGTTGGAGAATTTATCTTAGCTCCGATTGTTTCGGACGAGGGATGGAAGAAGTACGCTGCGAGCTTGCCTACCTACACCGGCAATGCCGTAGATGCAGACTTGGTTCAGATTGCTAAATTGTGATTTTTGCTCGTTAGATATCGTGTCGTCAATAGGACTTTTTTTTGTGTAACCAGAGTGTTCTCTATGGTCATAAAATTAATTGACCCTGACTTGACGGATTTGATCTCAGCGCAGAAGCATTTCATGCGAGGTCGCCGAAGTAGACATTTATTTCGGAGACTGCATATAATATCGAGAATTAGTCTCACGATAACTCTTTTAGTGCGGGATTCGAGGAAGCTCAACTCATGGTGAACCGACTCCGTGTTTGAATGAGCTACGCCAGCTGGTTGGACGTCGATGTCGTTGGAAGCAAAGAGAGGAGGTGTCACATCGTGACACCATGCAAACATATGGCACATATATCTATATTGTGCTGCCATTTGCCTATGGAAATGGGGGCTGTGCTGTCCAATTTATATTTCTAACTAAAGTAGCCCGCTGCGCGGCAGAGCCCGCTATCTGTCTTCCATCAGTGACACTAAATTTCAACTTATTTCACATTTAGAGCCTGTATACACATACAATTATTTTAGTCCATGTTCTTATACATGGCGTCCACCTTTAGTGCGTCCAATATATACGACCGGCCCGTATAATCATCAGGGATCTCGAGTACGCCCAATGTATACGTTAAGAACACCGCAGTCCAGGTAGTAACGTCGCCAGCAGCTACGTTGTCGGGTAGCCTTGCCATCATATTATCCTCAGCTAACATCAAGTCAGCGATGATCGCGTCAAGGTATGTTTTGCTTACCTAGGTCGCATTCTAGACCATGAGACTGGACAACCTCGCGTAAGACCGCCAGTTGCATGTCAACGTCCCTGATTGCGGTTTCCAGGCGCTGTGAGATGCCTCTGAATGTCGTGCCATCTGAGATACCACCTTCACGGTCTGTTTGCTCAGTACAGTAGACGAGGTAGAGGCTGATTGTACAGGCACCAGGAGTGCGGACTTTCTGGACTGTTCCTTGCGAGCCTCATAAGTTTTGTTCCAAATGATCTCCTTCTCTGGATGCAGGTTTGTAACTGGAACGTGGGACCCGACGTGATCATGGGGATTCTTGAAAGCTATGCGTCCACTAACCATCCCGCATTCTTCTGCGCATTCCAAAGTTGCAACTACGTCGGCATTACTGCGTTCAGAGTGCTAAGAGCGACAGGATTCCAAGGAAGACAAATGTTCTAGAAGCGATTCATCTGCCTCTTCCCCAAATTCGTCTGTCGAACCCCGAGAGCCGTGCTGCAATTCAAGGCTCAGCCCGACTCGTCTGCGATTCCCGCGATTCCTGCGCTTAGCGAATGAAGCATCTTAGCTGTCCTTACATTCATGGAGAATCTGCATGTTGTCGATACACTGCACGATATACTCTGGACAAGTACGCAGGAACTGCTGATATGCTTGGGACCAGGACTGACCAGAATGGCACAGATCTGCAGCATGTCGCCAAGGTTTAAACAGAATCAGCATCAACCGTGCGTGTTTCTCGACAGAAGCGGCTTGGTCCCGCACTGATCTTCAAATGGACCGGAATTAGAAGAGAGCTGAGATGAAACAGAGGAACATCCAAGGTACGACGCATGAGACTTTTTGTGAGTACACTGACCAGTACCAAGGTGCTGCCAGATGATAGTGCGTAGATCATCCATTTTCAGGAGAGCTTTCGAATCGGGCTTGCAAACCTTCAAACTGTGCATGTGATTGAGCCAGAGAGACGAGGCTGCCTTCGGAAGTTTGTCCACATTTTCGAACAAGGGACGAGCGGGATTTGCAGACACATGATTTCCGACTACATCAGCAAATCCTGATGTCCTGTTTGACTGGGAAACCGGTCCAGAACCAGTACCGAGGTACCAGGGATGCACGGAGGGCCTATGTATATACACCTGTTTGTGCACAGCCGGATGGGGACGAGCCTAACAATTATGCAATGATTTCTTATTTGATTGGCAGGTCTGATATCTGTTCGTCGCCGGCCCGTACGCCTGGCTCTAGACTTGCCCCTGATTGGGGTCAGTCCTTGTCTTACCCACTGACATTTTTTTTCTCCGGTGACGTCTACTTCCCCTCAGAGAACACCTGTGCTCATTAACGACTGTGTTGGAGACAAGCACCGATGCTGGAAGGTATCGTTTCCTTCCTATTGTTGGCAACTTATAGTTGTATTCTTCAGAGGCACCAACACCGCACACCGAAGAAGCGCTCGACCATCCAACACCACTACCAATCTCTTGATCGGGATTAACCAAAGGCAGCGTACACACACATTCTGAGACCCGACACATTCTGACCAGAGGCACCACATTCCGGTGAGAGGCAACACATTCTCTCCCAAATGTGTTGCCACTGCGCAAAACACAACACATTCTGTGGTGCATGTCACGAGTATCAAACCTTCAAAAATAAGACCAATAAAATATAAATACCAGTCTTTCCGTGCCACAGCTAGATACTGTCTACGACGGCCACTTCAATTCGCTTGAGATAATGAATAAATAAAGACTTTTGATTGTTCAGGGGGATATCACTACGAGAAGGGAATAATTATACAGTCGACGGGCAAGAGATCCCCGTCGTTGTCGGTGATATCATATCTCTTGTCGGTGAGATCGATTACGAAGGCAGTCGGCACTCGAGGAATAGGCCAAACTGAGGTGAGCTCGGGAAGGTACTCGATCCGCTGCACCTTCAACTTCTGGGTGACTGAAAATTGTCCGGTGTGCACAAATGATGTGATCCCATCTTGCCAGAGTGTATCTGACTCGAGGAGATCATTGGGATCGTCAGAATCTCCAGAATATCTAAGAATGATTCTGAATCATAACGAACAGACGGACGTACCCTCTTCGGCTAAAGATAATGTGAGAAAAGGTGAAAAACATGGCATACGCCACATGCGTACCTTCTTGACGGGCATCTAAATGTGATTTGAGAAGGAAAGGAGCACCGAGATATGATTTATATGTACCTCCCTCGTCAGGTCCTTGATCATCGGTATCTAGCGCGAATACGAGAAGGCGGGAGAATAAATAAAATACAATGCACATACCCATCGCATCTGACTGAGGGATTGTGCTGGAGGATCGACTCGGAGAGGATGTTTGCATCAGCGCTGCTGTGACCAGGAATTGCGCTGCATCAGACTCAATGAAGCTGGGGGCATACATCTGGGCCAAATTAGCTTATGGTTAAACAGTGGCATCACTACAACGCACATAATTTTGAAAAATCCATCACCTCACGGGCCTAGAGCCTGTGAATCAATTCCTGCTCCGCAGAGGCTAAACATGGACGTGTCGTGAACGCGACAACGTCAGCACCCGACGCGTTCTGAGCCAGAAAATTTTCAAGATTGGGTATATCGATCCATTCATGGTCTAGGAATTGGCTGGGGTTCGAGACAATGAATGCAGGAGAATGGACCTGTCATGCGACGCGTCAAAAAAAAAAAATTACAACAGCGACGCTAGTGCTGGCACGACGTACGTAGTTTCTGAAGCCCATAAATTACCAAGCTGGAAGGCCATCAAGGAAGACGTAGTCGCTAGGTGCGTGCTTCGAGCCATTGACGCCCGGGAGAGACATTTTAATGCGCTTTTGTGTCGATGAAGCTGTTTGCGATGATGGCAAGAATGGTGGTGGTAGTGGTCAGAGGAAGAGGCGGAGAAAAATGGGTGGGACACGTGTCATTTCCCAAGGGCCCTGCCCGGAGCCTCGCTCAAACGCGACACATTTCTAAAAAGGAAAGTGTCGCCGACTCAATCAAAGGCGACACATTGATGAGAATGTGTCGCCTTTGATCTGAATGTGTCGCCTCCGACAATGTGTGTGCGTGTTGCGTCCTGTATATCCTCTCTCTTGATCCCGCCGACATGCATCACAAAGTGCCCAACAACGATGCAATGCCGCATCGACCCGCCAAGGTCCGAATCAGTGCCGCCTGCCCGCGGAAGCAGGGCTGGCAGGGAGGGACGGTCTGGGAGGTGGAGAAGGTTGCGTAGCCTGTAGTACAGTAATATGTACTTTAGTTCGATATCAATTTATTTGGTTCGATAAGGCTCTACTTGCAGTTCAATTTGGCTCTAACAATTCGTTGAACCACACATCGAGCCCTCGGCTTTTCGAATTAGCTGAAAATAGTTTGAGCTGGTTCAACGTGGTTTGATCTGGCTGCCGCTTGTTTTGACTGGGAAGCTTTATGCATCAACTCTAAATTTGAGGCAGGCCCGGCTGCTGTGCTGGAATGCGACAAAGATTCTGGATCTAGGTTCAAGTGAGATGAGCTCTTCTGGATCACGGTGATCATCCACAGCTCTTACAAATGTTTGATGAATGAAGGGCCTCCCGGGGCACTGGCGGAAATGTTTAACCAGTTTTCGGCTTCTGTTGGTGCATCTGCAGATTGTGGTGTGTCGAGTCTCTAACACTAAATTGGATTGGTGTGAGTACTTCAACAGTAGTGATCAGTGGGATGAATTCCCAGCGGTATCGGGTGTGAGGGACATGGATCAATCCAACAATAGTTCAACCTAAAAGGTACTGGGTAAAAGTTAACGCAACGCTGAATTTCAATGGACAAAAAGGCACAAGAGGCGCTTCAATGTAGCAATCGGGGTGCTCGTCCCCAAGCTGAGACACGCTCCGGATGGGATTCTTTTGGTAAGCGGTGCCCGCGAGACTCGAGGACCTGAGGGAAGGTAATGATATTGGTGAGTATCTGCAGAATCTAGATCACTTCATTTGATTCTGTACCCCATGAGAGTAGTGAGGAGGAGGATCCGTTTTTCTTTCTTTTCTGTTCAACCTCATGCCTTTGACAGTGAATAGCTAGAGGATCAAAGTTGAACCCGAATTCCATGTATATCACAATTTTTTGTATCTGAACCTGAGCGGAAAAGAATAAGACCAAGAAACCCCTGTGATCGTGGTGATCACATGCTTTCAATTACAAGGTCTTCTGAAGTTCGCAGAAGAAGCAGCATTTGAACCTCCCGAACAAAATGGATCTTCTGATCCTTTTTTGTTACCGTGGGAAAATTACTTGGATGTAGCTCAATGTGGTGCTTAGGTCCAGTGCTTGGCATGTACGAGTCCGGTCATCTTTTCGTTGTCTTTTGTTGTGTTTGCCAAGCTGATTTTCTCTGGAAGTACATGAATAAATTAGGTGGCTGTGGTGTATTCTTTATCGATTTGGCACCTACTTAATTGTCGAGGTTATTCCGTTCCTAGGAGGATGTACATTACCCAGAGTGCCCGGGAGCGTCTTTTTGCCCTACTCCAACAGACCAACTCGCAGTAAACTTCGAGCAGCCACTCCAGAAGCCAATCAGATATTCTGACCAGTGCGGGCACCATCTCTCCCTTTGACACTGATTGTTACGCACTGGTTGTTTTTTCCGCTGGTTTCATCTTCCTTGGTCTTATTCGAGACATCTCAATGCAACTAAAGATGAAAGCATCATTCTGAAAGTCTCGAAGCTCCGCCAATAGGTGCAACACATGTGGCACAAGGGGGAGACATAAAAGTGTACCGTATTGCACCTACATAGAATTACACAAATTGTGAAAGTCTGATCAAGCTTTGCAGCCATGTGCAGAAATTGCGATAACAACTGAGCTAGTATGAGGGCAAGGGAATTCTCAGGCCACTGATCTGCGCTGTACAGCCGATGAAAAAATAAATAAGAAGAAATTGGAGACAACAGAATAGTAAGTGATCCAAGTCCTCTGCCTTTTTGACATAGGTCTTTGGTGGGTTTGGTTCAAAGTTGAAACAGTGGAACCACCTCAAACCTACCGATTATATTTGCGAGCATCACGAAGCTTGAAAATTCCGTCCTTCTTCAGTGAGCTCAGAATATGGAGGGGGAGTAGAGCTTGCCGTGCACAGGCCTGAACTTCAGCTTGAATGGTGCGATGGCCTGGCCAGGGTGTTGCACAGCCTCTAGCCTTCGGAGATTCATCAAACTATTATGATGGCCAAAACATTTCTAGAAGTTTGAGGAGGTGCAAGTTCAAATGCATTGGAGCAGAGCACGCATGCATGATGGAAGAAGATTGGGTTTGGTCTTTGCTTGGTCTTTGCTGGATACAAAGTATTTGATATATCATACAAATTTCTATGCAACAGAGAAATCAATGTTGGCACCGAAAGTGACAACAAACAAAGACAACTTCAAGGACGCCATGATACTGAGTTTTGCCCAAATTTGTGGGAAACAGGTTGACAAGAATGAGACAATTTTAGGGCTAGTAACTCTACCTTCTGTGTCTTTTGCCTGAGCGATGGTTATCGGTTGGGTTTTGTCCAAATTTTTTCATGAGTTTGGGGACTCTCTCACAGTTTTTGAGACTACAGAAATCATTTTTGTCACCAAGGCAGTCATGTCCAATTTTTTTGGTTGAATTTTGCCAAAACCTGTCGGGATTATGGGATCCGACCTATTTTGGGATAATTGTCTGTCCTGAAAATACACAACCTTATGCCTTATCTCCTCAAGTTGAAATTACATCTATTTTCTTATCAAATAAATAAATATACTCATTCATTTCAAACCAAACCATGGGGACACATGTAGCAAATCAGTATAAATAACAATGTAGAAAATCACCAACAAAAACCTGGAAGCCTCAAGCTGCAATCAGACCAGCCTCCTTCACATCACCCATGTATTCGTTGTGAGATAGATCATCTTCCAGTTCGTCCACAGGCCGAGCCAGTGCATTGGGCTCTGACAGATGAGCCAAGTTGTTTCTGTGTTGCTTCGGCACATCTCCACTGATATTGGCAACCCTTTCATCAATACACTGAACCTGTTTTGCCTGCGAGGAATGTTGAAACAGGGGTCTCGCTGCTGCCCAGAACTCCGCTGCCTTGAGCAGGTTGCCATGACCCTTGGAAATGTCTCCAAGCTGGAGCATGCATTCAGCTCTGCTGCGATGGACATCCATCTGGGTGAATCCCTCTAGAGCAACTGTAAACAAGCTGATGGCTGTATACTCATCATTCTGCGTAAGGAAGACATCTCCAAGGAATTGAAAAGCTTTGTAGATTCCGAGCTTCTCTTTTCTTTGAAGAGAATTCACAAGATAAACAGCTGTCCAGTTGGACATCCCATCCAAATCACCCCAGTAACTGGTATTGCCGAGCCGCTCCAGACAATAAGTTTGGATTGGGAGTATTCCAGAGTCACTTTGAGCACCTTTTCAAAATAGTATTGGCTGCCAAAGAATTTCCCTCCCTCATGTAGAGATCTGCAAGAAAACATCACACAATATCACTCCCTCAACATCACCCCCAGTGTCTAACATTTTTCTGGCTTTGTCACAATTCCTCTGCACATCATCCTTTGGAGCACCAATCATCACATCAATTTCAGCGACATTGAGTAAAGCAAAACCATATCTGTAAGGATCCTGTATAGTGGTTCTTTCCAGAATGCTATTATGGATAGTGCGAGCCTCAACATATTCTGATTTGAGTTTGTGGACTTCTGCCTGAGTGGTCATAATAACATGGTCTAAGACTCCACCAGACATGCCACAAAGACCTAAGAGGTCTCTTGCTCGACTGGAGAGGGACATGGATTTAATATAGTTCCCTAATGTATAGCAACAAGTAGCCTCAATCTCAAGTGCCTGTGCTTCTCTGTATAAATCTGCGAAATTATGGCCAGTCTCTGGGCCTCAATTGCATGCACTTGAGCTGCAGAGTAATCACCGAGGTGCCATTGAACCCATGCAAGGTTGTGCAACCCTTGGGAATGCTGTTTGTTGTTCCCAGTTGATAGTGCTAAAGATATAGCAGCTCCACAAAAGTTGTTAGCTGATGATATATCACCTATTCTCTCATAATATGTTACCAAGACATTATAGAATCTGCCTGTGTGAATTCATATGAGTGCCGAGAAACCAGCATAATCAGAGAGCATACATTTAAGATCCGAGTCCTCAAACTCCTTGAAGTGTTCTAAAGCCTCAGAAGCCAGTGCCTCTGGATTGGAAATTGAATGCACCAGTGTGTTGAAGCACTCGATAAGGAATGGACCTCGAGGCGATGATCACGAGGGTTTGGGAGGACATTGTGAATCTGTTGAATCCAAGAAATAGCTCCTTGGCCCATGACTCGGCAAAGGTATTCAGATAGCATGCACAGTAAATGCTATTCACTAGGTCTGGATGACCTGTTTCAATCCATTCTGAATGACATTCTGTATGTTTGAGTAGTTTGATGATACTTGAACAACTGTGCTAGAACTGATTGATTTCCCTGATATTCCATATATAATTCAAGTAATTCCTGGAAATGTTTGAGAAGAGGTTGAATAAGATGGTCTCTAGGTGGTTGAATCTTCTGCATATACTCTCTGATAGGGACCAATGCTTTTAGCTGCTTGTGTTCATCACTGTAGGCCAAGCTGGTACAAATCAATGCTGCTTTGCAGCCCAGGATATTATCAGTGGAAGCTTGCTCTGCACAAGCTCAACATCTGAAAGACCATCAGGGAGCATTGACAGGAGGCTCAGGAGATCTTTTGAATGTGGGAAGGTATTGAGTCTAGGACTTGACAAGGACAGTGAAATCGACAAGTCCAAGTTGGATGTTCTGTCATGTCCATCTGAGATTAAGGATGTTTTCTCTTCCTCCCAGCGGGATAATACATGGAGCAGCCCTCAGAGTCACCAAATGAGCTATGAGACTGATTGCGAGGGGCATATTGTCTGTCAGCGAGAGGACTTTCAACCTCATTTGGATCATGTGTGTTGTCTGCAATATCTATAAATGTTTGTCGTGCTGCATCTTTTCCAAGGGCTTCAACAGTGGTAAAAATGGATGAGTCCATGCCACTTTAGCAGGTCTTTCTGCTCCTCGCATTGTAATCTAATGTATAAGTTCAAAGCATGGTGAAAAATTCTTGGGACCTACCAACAAAGCAAATGATCTACACCAGTGAGCAATGACAGAACTCTTCAATTTTGCCTCGAGACTCGGCAGGCTCCCACAATGTCTCAAGATTATCCAGAATCAGGAGATGTCTGAGCTGCTGGAGAAGTATTGGATGACTGGGCGTGTAAGGTCTTTTCCTGGCTTCAGTCCAACATGGGCACCTATGAGAGCAGCAAGTTCTACTTGAGTCACTGCAGAATCACAAGCAATGAAGAACCGCTGCTGGTTATATCTTTGAATAATTTCTGTATGATGGATGACAGCTCTTGCAAGACTGGACTTTCCTATTCCACCTGCACCCAAGATTGCTATCTTAGGTGTTCCTTGACTGAAAAGTTGAAGAATGTCTGAAAGCTCAGAGTCTCGTCCATGGAATATCTTGGGCTGTGATGGCAGCATAGAGATTGAGTTGGAGCTTGAATATATGTCAGATACAAGAGATTCATGGAAAGCCGAGCAGAACCTGACCTGTTATGAGAGCCCGAATAAAGCCGACTGATCTGTGCAACATTTATTACTTGGTTTTCTCAGAAGAGTGTAATTTTTCATACAGAGGATGCCCCATCTGAACTGGTTGTGTCTGACATAGCTTCAATCATGTCAAGCACTTGTTTGCGACGCTTTTCTGCATCTTCTTGCATCTGTGTAATGTCTTTCATGTGATTTGCCATTGGGACCTATATATTGAATCCTTCAATGAGTGGTTGAATCACCAACAAGCAGATGACACACCTGAAAACTCTCAAATCCTTGTTGTAGTCCTGTCTTGGCAATCCTTGAGCAATGTGCTCATCTCCCCTTGATGGAAAAAGTTCTTGAGCTTGCTGCTATTCTGTTGAGCTTCAACAAATGTGTGGATTTTGTGGAGGGTCCTGACAACAGTTGTCAATATGAGGGGTTTTTTTTCCTAGGTGGAGCAACATACTCTGTGAACTTTGTAATGTGAGTCAACACACTTGGTGGCAATTCCACCCCAGTCTCGGAATTGATGTGAACCATCAGAATTTCATTCAGCAACTCATAAGTTTGCTCCAGTAATTGGGTGCAGTCATTCTTATTTTTTCTAACAGTCTGTCATGTTGATTGAGATTCATGGGTTTGGTAGATTTGGCAGTAATATACCTGCATTTTTTTCAACAGAGACTGAGATGTGTTAGATATGGCTACCAAGAGGTGGCTGTTCAGGCTGCTGGCAAGGATTTCCAGAGTATTTGCAGTGATATTCAAATAAGCTGTAACATTATTGAGTCGATTTTGAGTGACAGTGGGGTTGGGGGGGCATTTTTGTGGTGGATCATGGGTGTGCGAGACATGTAGATATTTATCCCGTGTACATGGGACTTTCACTTTAATTGGCCACTGTTCATCTCCCGCACAGAAGATATGATGCTCATATCTGGTATGGAGTTGGTCACATCAAATGATACTATTGAATGAGCAATTATATTGAGAGATCTGGGGAAAATGTCCTGGGCTCCAACTGAGTGTTCGATAGAGTGCTCAGCTATATTGCTATGATACCGTGATATCTTCCCATGCACTGCCAATGCACATGATGGTTTAAGCAGGGTATTTCCTTGCAATGTCCAGCTTGTACGGATGGAAATCAGTCCGGTTTCTCCGATGGAGCCTCCGCAAGTGTGCCATCATTTTGGTCCCGAGAGCATTGGCTGAGTGCTTGAGGGTAATTTTGAAGTATATGTCTTTTTTGTCCTCGGACTTGGGGTAGTAATGGGGTGTCCACGGGTGCAGCAGGGGTGCTTATGAGACACAAATTGGTCAGGAATCGGGAGCATGGGCCCTGTGGTGTATCGACAGATCTGCCTGGCCATCACATGAAGATGGGTGGAATATTGATGTTGTTGGGTTGCGTGGCTAGATTCAAACAAGATGTAAAGCATCGCACTGCCACCCCCTAATTATTCTGCTGGGAACAATACAACACCACTCAGAACATCGTAAGCCGATTCGTGGCACGGCAAATATATAAATAAATAAATTGTGATATCCTCTACCTGTCATGAGCCGGTCCGCATTATATATATAATACATTATTCAACAATTCCATCCGTCATTTCACTGCGCAAAATATTCTGCTCATTCAACGAAATCACCAACCCCATCCAAGTACTTGAGGGTACATCCACTGTATCGCGTTGGCTGAAATTACAGACTTGTAATCTCGAACATAATGTGTTCGGATGATCTTGTGGCTTGCAGAAGTCCAACCAAAATGGATGGTACCTATTCAGCCGGAGTTATTGGCCAATAAGCCCTTGTGGATCGCGGTGATCACCCACTAATCTTATCAATTTCGGTCAAGGCTTAAGTGGGAGTCGCCTGTAATGCAAAGCCAGGGTACCGATACAGCGAATCAGAACGAAACTAACAAGTAGAAGATCCGATAGAACTTACTGGGGAAATATGGATCATGCACCTAGGCCGCCCCACCCGCTTTGACGGAGGAAGGGAAATCAAACAAAAATGTGCGGTTACTTTCAAATTAAAATGTTGTTGATAAACCAGAGCTCGGTGGGCACTGGGTGTGCTTGGGTAATGTGATATCTTGAGAGACGTTGGTGAGATTCATGCCGACGAGTTTCCTGCAAGATCAACTTGCTTGTATGTCCTGAAATCTGACAGAAATGTATTGAAGCCAAGGGAAGCCCTCGTCGATCGCGGTGATCACCCATAACTCGAAATCTAGCAGTCAGCTTTTAGGTGGGTAGCGGGGTTCAACTCCCTCGGAGGGATAGCGTGCTTTGCAGAATTTTTCTTTCTTTGCTTCTTCATGTTCTGCTCTCCTGGATTGCAGGGCTGTTGCAGTGGTTCAATTTTTTGAACCAGTACACACATTCATGATGATGCGCCTCGAGATCACCTTGCGTGCCTGTGCAGAAGTCCACCAAAAATGTATGGCCTATAAACCTGGTTGAGTAGCATAAGTCCTCGTTGATCGCGGTGATCACCTACTACCCTTACAGAGATTGGTAACATTGAAATGGGAGGTGGGGTTTGAACTTCCCCGAGGGTACTGCGGGATTGAGCAATTTCTTTTTTCTTTCTGCTGCGTTCATGCAAGCTTTTCAGAGCGAAATATTGTGGTTACGTTTTTTGGAGGTTGTAGAGTGGATGAATATTTCGACGCTCCAAGACACGGAGTTTTGAAATGCCCGAGGGAGATCCATCCGGTGCGAAGGCTCTTATTTATTCAGCCTGAGTTGTAGCAGGACAAGCCTTCGGGGATCGTGGTGATCACCCACCTTCTGTCACCAGTTGAGGAACCTTGCACGTGGGTAACGAGGGTTCGACTCCTCCGGAGGGCACTGCCTGAATGGTATTGTAGCTTTTTTTTCTACGTTACTCTGATTTATATTCCACTGAAATTGCGCAGCTGAGTCGAACTTGGTTGATGTAACAGTGCATGCTGAGATGATCTTGTGGCTTGCTGTCTGTGCAGAGATCCAGCATAACTTTATAGCCTAATCCAACCTGGATTGAAGGGGGATATGCCCTCGTGGATCGCGGCGATCACCCATGACAGATAGGATTTCTATTGAACTGAACCTCGAGGGACAGTTTCACTCACTTTGAATCAATTGGAAAGCAAAATCTGCAAATAGAACAGATTTTATACACTGCCTAACATCTAATGGCCAAATGTCGCATTTTCTGGTGGTGGCGCGATGAAGGGGTGTGATGTTGAGGTGTGGTAGGGGTAAGGGTAGATGATGCGGAGGCATCGGTCAAAAGATATCAATGGATTATTTACAGTGTATATACTTGGTGTAAGCGAGGACAAGCCCAAGCCATCAAAGCCCGTACAGCCAAATTTAAACACTGCCATGCAGGGCAAGCCCGTTTTGCTAGCCCATCCGACAAGTCTGGGGGTTCGACTCCCCGCAAGGGGATTCTGCAACTTTCGATTATATTTTATTTATATTTTTTCACGATAAACGTCGGTCAGACGTACCCTACTATATCCAAGCCATAGTTTTTGTTCGTAGGTCTCAAATATAAGCCATAACCACAACCCAATAATTTACTGTCTCTGGGCGCGGTCAATCTGCTGAGACAGACGGTAGCACCGCTTGGGCTGCGAGCATCACAGCAGCGAGCCACTGAGGGTGTGCGCTATTGCAGAGCACCTACCCTCAGTCAAGTATCTACAATGCAAGCACTTGGCGATTACTGGGAATCACCACCGCTGTTAAGGACGTCCTCGCAGTGGAAGTGGGACACGGGGTTCGACTACCTACCAGGGCACTTTGAACGGAACCGGTTGCTTTTTATTTTTATTTTTATTTTTTGATCAGTGAGTCTCAAGTAAACTTCGACCAGACGCTCTCCTTGTTTTGAACTGTCCTCGGAAGCCGGATGCATTATAATATCAATCGTCCACACCAATGCAAAGCAATACAGCACAACCATAAGTTATAATTATAACCACAGCCAACAAAAACCCATCGACGAGAAAGCCAACACCACCTACTGATACCCTAAAACAGAGTCTGAGAAGACACTACACTACCCCTCGCCCCAAAGCGCGCCCCACTCAAGCAGCACGGCGAACCAGTAGCAGTCGTTCTGCGCGTCGGTGAGGATGCGCTCTGCGAAGACGCGTCCGGATTCTTGAATGCGGCGGGCCTGGGCGCGACGAGGCGCGGTTACATCATATATCGGGAAAGATTTCGGAGACACCAAGGAAGATTTTGGAGGGCAGATCGCAGAAAGAAAAGAAGGAATACACGGGGAAAAAAGAAAAAAAAAAAGGATTGTCAGAAAACAGAGTTGGAGGGAACGAAGGAGACAACACACACCTCCCCATCGTTCGCCCTTGCCCACTCAATCTTGGCAGGCAGGTCCGCAAGGTCGGGCCGCACGGGGATGAAGTGCTCGTATGGGACGAGCCACGGCGTGAAGAACTCGGCAAAGGCGGTGGACTGCGGAAGCGAGGGAGAGTTAGCATGCAAGTGTTTGAAGAGCACGGCACAAGATCAATAACAACTTGTCCACCAACGAGCATCCAAGCGACGAGTTCGAGTTCTGCACCGCAAAAATGCTCGAACCAATTCCGAGATCGAGACTCACCTTAAAAACCAACCCCCCACTCCTCAACAAGCCCAGATACCTCCCCGAGAACGTATTCCCATCGACGTCCAGAAGGTACTTATACTGGTACGCCTCCTCGCGCGGGACGCTCTCCCCGTTGATGTTGTACGCATTCTTGATAGCGTCGGCGTCGCAGTCGTCTGTATGTGCGTTAGCGAGCGTGTCCGTATTCACATCAAGATCAAGATTATTCCACGAGGAGCGAAAAAATCTGCCAATAAAAAGAACACAATCGCGAAACACTCACCCGTACAATGCGACTCATGCCACTGCGTAATCCGCACATCAAACAAACCCTTCGCCCGATTGTCCGGAAGGGCAGCGAGGTCCATGAGCCGGAAGCGCGGGAAGGAGCGGTAGTTGGTGCCGCGGATGTGCCCGCCGTTGGATTTGCCGCGCCAGTCTATGAATGAGGGAAGGTTAGCGTGGAGGGGATATTAAGGGGTAATGGCGATGAAGGAGTGGGCGTTCGGCGAGCGCAAACGAACGAGCGTTAGGCGAGCGCAAGCGCAAACCGAACGAGTGATCAATAGGCGAGCGCAAGACGAGCGAGAGGGCAAGTGGCAGAGGAAAGATCCCATCGAAAAACAAACTCAACACTTACACAACACGTCCTTCTTATCCTCCCATTTCACGTTATCCGGGTACTCGAACTTGCCCGCCCACCATGAGTTGCGGTAGTAGAACTAAATATATCGTCAGGGTTAGCATCGTTCTTCGTGCGTTGGGACAGACAGGTGAAAAGAAAAAAGAAAGAAAGGAAAGAAAAAGATTTCAGCCCACCGGCATCGACATCGACATCACCCCAAACACCAGGATACTAAGCGCGGGATACCAGAACGCCAGCACAAAAGTCAACCCAGCCGCAGGGACATCCATGAGCGTGGGTTCCGGGATGAGAAAGCAAGCGGCCGATCAACGCCGTTGCGCAGTGCGCAGCATGGATGTAAGATGGGATGTATGCCATCCATCGTCATCCCCGCGCACTCCGTCGAAACCCGATGCCGAACCCCATCCGCACGCTCTCATACAGTCCGCCCCAAAATAAACCCCAACGAGACTCTCTCTCGCTCTCTCGAAAAAAAGACCCGAATAAAACCAGTGGAGTAGAAAAAACGCACCTCCCCGGGCACCATCACATCCGCAAAGCAGCTACCTCCTCCCGGTGAATTGTCACTACTAGACAGAGACGTCGACGCGTCCGCGAGCTTGGTCATACTAAGCACGGGGACGAGGTCGGTCGTGAACTCTGCTGAAGAGGCAGAGACGAGGACTGTGTGTGAAAGAAGTTAGCACGAGGATTTGAAAGAAAAAAACTCGACTCACAAGGAACGTCCCCCATCCCGCCCACGCCCCGCGCAGGCCGACACACGCCCGCCCGTTCTGGTTGAGAAAAGAACTCGGCCGTGCGCGGGGGGAGAGCGTGAAGGGGGTGGGGTCGGTGAGCGTTAGAGCTTGGGTTGGGACGGGATCTATCACATTTGAGTAGTCAGTGACGGCGATAGGAAAGGAGGGAAGGAGAGAGCTATAGGAAAGGAGAGACGGACGCACCCTCAAACAGCGGCCCCACATCGAACACGACGCGCGGCTCGTCGCGGCCGTTGATGAGGACGGTCATGGGCGGGAGGGCGGATGCGAACTGTAGTTGCGCGTGTGCCGATTGAGTGCGGCGTAAAGTGGGAATCAGTCGAGCGCAGCGTAAAGCGGACAGGGAGAAGGATTATTTCCGAGAGTCAAAGTGGTTGCGTTGAGGCCGAATAGAATACAGAGCAGAGGGACGCGGGCGCGGAGTAGCCGAGGCCAAGGCAAGCGCGCGACAACGAAGTCGGTGCGAGGAACGAGTACATCCACGGCGGAGCGAGTGCGGTACGGTATGACAGGATCGAAAGAGGAAAGAGGTAGGCCAGGACCGAAGAAAGGGACGAGACGCAATGAGAAGAAACCAAACGTCAAAGGAACGAAACACACAACGCCAACGCAAAACCCACCTTATTAACCGTCCCTTCCCAGTCCCCATCAAAGTACGTCGCCTGCTGCTCGGGCTTGTGCGCGCGGCCGTCGCGGATGGCGAGCGCGGCAATGCCGTGCGAGTCGGAGGCGAGCTGTAGGAGTGAGTTAGCTCATTGTCATCGACGATATCATGAGGTGAAATAGAGCGAAGATGGAAAGGGAAGGAGGAGTGAAACGGGTGAGCTCAATATCATGAGGTGAAACGAAACGGCCGAAGACAAGGGGAGGAGAGCGGAAGGAAGGGTAGAAAGGGTTAGCGGCAAAGCAGACGCAGCTGCCAGCCTAGCGGGTAACTAAGCCCCAACCTCGACCGCGGCGGGTTTCTACCTTCGCTTTGCAAAGCGAAGAAGGCCGTCCACCAAAACACCATAAAGCGAATCACTCACCCTCTTCTCCACCGCCTCCACCCTCTCTCTAAACCAGCCCCTCCCTCCCTTCCCCTCCAGCCTCCCCCCACTCTTCCCCACACCCTCCTTCTCGCGCTGGGCAGCAACAGCGAGTTCCACGCGCCAAAAGGGCGCAAAGTCCCGCCACACCCCCGCATACCCGTCCACCAGACACCCTCTTTCTTGCGCGAAGGCGAAGAACGCGTCGAAGCCCCGTGGGGGCGGGCGAGATGTCTTGAGTGTGTAGCGTGCGCGTGCGGCGGGAAGGGTGCGCGGCTGGGAGGAGAGGAGGACGGGGAGGTCGGGTGACGAAGACGAGTCGGAATTGGGCAGAGGTACTGCGCCCGGCCCGTCAATCGGTGGGGGCCGCCCACCCGGCGGCGCCCCCGGGTGCGGGTGCTCGTCTTGTGCGCTCCCGTGCGGGGGCGGCGGCGCGTTCCCGCCTGGGAACATCGGGTGTGTGTAGTACGGCGCGAGGCGGTCCGGGATCGGCAGGCCGGCGCTGGGGCCGAAGTAGAGGTAGGAGGAGCCGACGACGAGGACGAGGGTGCCGCAGGCGGCGAGGAGGAGGAGACGCGCGCGGCGTTGGCGGCGCCGGGGCCCGTAGTTAGAGGAGGCGGAGGCAGAGGTGGTGAGGGCGAGGAGGGGCCGGGCGACGGTTGATTCGGGGTCGTATGACATGTTGAAGTTGAAGAAGTTGAGAGGAAGAGTAGACAGACTAGCAGCGAGTTTTCTTCGTGGTTTGCTGCTTCGCTGTCACCTGTGCCATCCCCATCAGGACCTCCCATCATTTACCCACACCGGCGACTCTCAAATTGCGGCGTAAAAGTCAGTAAAAATCGTGAAAAGGTTGTTTAGAGCTGCGTGCGAGAATTCAAAATCGTGTACTACACCGAATTTCTTTTGACCACGATGATAAAATAAACAACATCTCCATCGATCAGCGGCTGTGCTCCGAGTCCGCAACTAAGTACCCAGGTAACCCATCCTCATACGCCGTTGCTCTGTATCGCCTCAAGGATTGAATTCATTTGCCATTCGTTTGGGGTTAATTTTATACGGCAGAAACTGAATTGCGCGAACAAATGTCACGGACGGGCGGTAATTGAATATTAGTTGTTCCCTGGATGGCTGGGCAGTCAACCCTCCCGGGTCTCGAAACATCGCTCGTCCATCCTCAAAAAACTAAACACAATATTTGGTGTATGCCAACCAAGCAAAGTAAAAAATCACTGAAAAATGATGCCCTCACTGGGAGTCGAACCCCTGTCTCCCACCTCAAACGACGACAATTTCTTCAGAATTGGTGGACGATCATTGCGATCCACGAGGGCATATCCGTCTATAACTCAGGTGGTATAAAGGGCATACACTACTGTTGAATTCGTCTCGAAAATTGAAGTTATAATATACTTTATTTATTTACAATCTGGATTCGGGAAGTTGAACCAGATTCCTAATCATCAGCCAACGCGATACAAAATCTGTTCAATGTCCACGAAAAAAAAAAAAAATAGATAAATAGATAAAAGAAAAAAACCGTGCAATCATTAAATGCCCTCGGGGGGATTCGAACCCCCGCGTCCCACTTCTACATCACCGAGAATTTTTCACAAGTTGTGGGTGATCACCACGATCGACGAGGGCTTATCCTCACACAACCAAGGCTCAATATAGGCCATACATTTCTGCTCGATCAATCCATCCGGGTCTGAAGTGTCTCATGAAATATTCCCATGTATATATCCGTGTCTGGTGCGAGGTTCAACTAGATACGAGGCCATCGGCCAACACGATAGTCCAATAGCCACGAAAAGGAGAAGAAGAGTATAAAAAATGGACCGTACCCTCAACTATGCCCTCGGAGGGAGTCGAACCCCGCCCCCCACTTCTACATCACCGAGAATTTTTCACAAGTTGTGGGTGATCACCACGATCAACGAAGGCTTACAACCAAGGCTGAATATAGGCCATACATTTCTGCTGGATCGACCCATCCAGGTCTGAAGTGTCTCATGAAATATTCCCATGTATATATTCGTGTCTGGTGCGAAGCTCATGATCAACCAGATTCGAGGCCATCGGCCAACGCGATAGTTCAATAGCCACGAAAAGGAGAAGAAGAGTATAAGAAGAAAATTTGTACTTGAACCCTCACCTATGCCCTCGGGAGGAGTCGAACCCCCCGCATCCCACTTCAATCATCTCAACGCGTAACAGTTGTGGGCGGTCGCCGCGATCCACGAGGGCTTATTGACCTACAACCCAGGTTCAATAAGGGCATAGATTTCTGCTGGTTTCCAAACAGTAAGAGTATCTTGATGCTCGAAGCGCATCAGAAAAATATCAACAGG
>JARJLF010003006.1:0-24443 GCA_029378395.1 Mycena leptocephala | reverse complement strand
ACAGGGGCGGACTTTTGGCTCGGCGCGACGTCCACGGCTGTTTTATATCCAGTGGTCCAAGCGGCGGACGGCGGGGCGTTGCCGTTGTTTGGCCATCGAGTGAACCAAACTCAGTGCGATGAAACGAAAGGACTTGGCCAACAACAAACCCTACCAGTGCGGCTTGATACGCGGGTGTGTTATCTGAATTACGGACAACGAAAGTCTGCTTATTGCGTTATGGCTCGTATAGGAGTGGGGGCAACGCCGAAGCCACTGCGACTAACTTACTTGCCTTGAACGCCGTGTCGAATACGACTGTCGTCGCGTTCACTGATGACTCGACAGCAATCATGGTTCCACCGCCATCCCTGCTTCCTGCCAATCTGGATTATACCGCCACCTCGCCGGGCGTCAAGTCCGTCTGCACTAGTATCACCTCGCAATGCGTTGGCCCCAGCACCGATACGGGCGCAGGTCCCGGTGTCATCTGCCCAGCGTCCTCGGGCTTCAACAGCTCGTTTGATCCTTCGAGCCCCTCATATCAAAACACAGTCACCGGTGGACCGCTGGATGCGACTGGTCAAATACTGCCTTGCTCCTCAGCCGCAGCGTCCACGTTAGTGTCCTGTACTCTATGCCCGTCGCCTGAAATCTGACTCCTTAAACCAGAGAATTTCAATTCGGAACCATAATCCGCTCCTCCGCATACGTCCCCAATAACTCAAGCAGTAACTGTGGGTGAACTCATTCTCGCGACGAGAATTTATACTGATGGTGGCGCTGGCTCAGTCGTCGGGGACACCGGGTTTTACTTCTGGAGCAAGGCTGCAGTCAATGTCGTCACCTGCGATGTCAAATCCCTCACCGTGACGTACCGCTACTTCAACGGCAGCTACACACTGCTATCTGCATCTCCCTCCGACGTGGACAAGGCCAGCGCGTATCGGACGGATCCTTTGCGGGACCTGTCTACGTGCCGCCTGCCATCGAGGGCGTCGGAATTTCATCCGGGAACTACATCGATGCGTTTGCGCAAAAGCTCTCCCAGGTCGCGCTGTCGATGACTGCATACATAATCGAGCCGACCGCGGTGGTCTCGTACCAATTCATCATCCCCAACATCGGCTCGCGCATCCCATTGGCGCCGCTCCTCCTCCTCTTCCTCGTCTCATTCATCTATTGGTGAGTCGACCCGCAATCAATTTACATAAACCACTGAGTATTTGTTTCTGGTAACTCCAGCACGTTGGTGTTGGTTGTCACCGCCCTTGCGGTGCGCGAGCTGCGCAGGTCGCCGCACACCGCGTTTGCGCGCAGCAGGCTGGCCGATCCTACGACGGCGATCGGCACGGCGTACGGGCCCGACAACTCGAAGCTCAAGATGGCCAGCGAGCCGCAGGAGTTGTTTGGCGACGAGACGGCTGCGGACCGCCTGAACGTCGGGGTGAGCAGTCGCGAGCAGGGGGTGCCGGCGGTACGGCGGTCTTCGACACTCGCAGCGCAGTCGTCCTGGGAGAAGTAGTCGTTTCTTGTCATGTTCTCTGCACTCCGGTTCCAGATAGGCATCCGCTTTATGGTCATTTCAATAACTACGGACTGTCGTTTTACCTACAAACCGCCGTTAATCATAATTATGCGCGTCACTCGTTTCCGAAAATTCATGTATCGTAAACAAATGCTATTCTGTCATAATCTATCTGAAGATCTTTTCCTCAGAGTGGTTGACCTCGAGCAACATGTATGGCACAACACCTGAACCAGGGTCATGCCAGAAAGTTTGATCCATGGACGGAAACTACCAACGGAGAAGCCAACTAATGTCGGAAAAAAGTCAGATTACTTGCAACGGCTTGAATCAACTTGGGGCCTTGAGAGGGCTTGCAGGCGGTTGCAAGCCACTCAGCCAGGGCTTCGAGGCGCTCACAAGCCGTCACAAGGAATGGTATAACACGCAAGGAGTACTAAGCCGTGGCAAGGTACGCAGGACTTGACAAGTTTTTCCCCCACCAGTACCCTATGTTACGGAAATTTAGTCGATATTATTTACGAGATACATTTCCTCGTCTATACAATCAACGACATCAATGTACATTTGGTCGGGAGTATCGGGCGCAGACGACAGGAGTCACTGAGTATTCAAGTTTTTGAGCTGCAAGTTCCCGCGCGAGAACTGAACATAGCTGAGTCCGTAGCTTCTGAATCGGCATTGGGTTCGCCGTGCGAAGTGTTTTAAGACGAAGTCGCACACCACAGTGTGGAGCAAATGATGTCATAGTCTGGCTGTGCTATATCAACAACTTTGTGACGGCGTGACTCCACCTCTCTTGTTTCCGTCTCACCACCACTATTCACCACCTGTCAATGAACCCTCGCACAAAGAGCCCCTCGCACGCCGTCCGCGACCCGGGAGCATGAATTAGAGGAGAAGAGTGTGCATTGGATCTACTCAAGCCTGAGGTAAACCGATCCGTCTTTGTCTTTGATCTCCCCTCCCTTTACCTCCTTCTCCTCATTCTCTTCGTCTCGTACACCCCTCCCTTCAGTGCGAGCCACTTCTTCTCTGGAATGGAGAATCTTTGCAGAGGGATAGTATCAATTGCGCTCAATGCGCGTTCATGGATCCGAAGCGGGTGTGTGTCATGGTGGGTTAGTACTCCACGCCACGTCGGTGCCATCTCCGAGAAACGCTGTGGGTACGCCGGTGAGTTTTCTGAACGCTGTTCAATATGGCGACACTGACTGCCTGCGTAGGCCCTGCGAATGTTTATTTTCATCTGTACGTATTTCATTCTCAGTCTGCCATGTCTGCCCACTTAGCTTTGACAGTAATACACTGCGCTGACCTCCCCGTCTTGGTATGTTCCGATTTCACCTTGTGTTTAAATGTGTACTAGTTACGCTTCTTGAATATACACTGTTTCATGGATTGTAATTTGTAAGTGATACAATGACGAGAAACAACGGTCGTCGAGCTGTTGCGCTAGGTGCCGCTTTCGACACCTTGTGACACGCTGGAAGACCATTTGGCTCCGGAACCTTGAGACACCTCGAGAGCCACGGTGTGGCTTGCAATGATTCAAGAACCTGACATCCGTGCTGCAAGCCGCTTAAAACCTAATGACCTTGCAACGGCTCCCAACATATTCGGAGCCGTTGCGTGCAATTTAATTTTTTTGCGACATTATGATTCATGGAACCAAGTTTAAATTGAGATCGGGAAGAGTAGGAGTACAACGATGAATATTTCATGAGAACGGCTATAATACTCGCGATCATGATCCTCCGTTCAATTCACTCGCTCCCTCATGCAGTGAAGTCGACGGGAATCAAGGTATGAGCACCAATATTGAGCGTCTGCATACGAGACACAAATCCGGGGATTTGCCTGTGCTGCAACGGCACGTACGCTGTCTGACCATAGGCGAGCGCTACCGGGAGAGGATCTAATCTGGTATTTTCTGGACGCTACACGGCGGTCCGTCAGAACTGATAAATGACTCAAGATGAGAGAACTCACCAAAACTGCATCCAGGAAGCCTGCCTCCACTTTTCCGGCTCTTCCCCGACTACCTCAGCCTCACGCGAAGTACTCCATGCGGCCGGCATCGCATCAGCGAGGGGACGGGGCAGCAGCTCGAGGGAGATGACGCTGCTACGCTTGCGCCGGGGGAGGTTGCCCGCCGTGGTCCGATGTGCCCCTTGGCGGGGATGCTGGGGAACGCAGGGCCGAAGGAGATGAATAGAGTGAAGCCGCAGCGCTCGCGTAGGATCCGCGTGCTGGACGTCGACGTGGATGTGGGCAGCGAGGGCGCTGAGGCGGGGATAACATCGGGATCTGGGTGTCCGACATCTGTGGAAGACATTAAGGAGGAAAAGAGGGAAGAAGGAAAAACGCACTGTGACTTTGGTACTGGTGTTGGTGAATATTGTAAGAGTGGGTGTTTGGTTAATGTGTTTGTGTAGAATGAGGGGTTTTATATACAACGGAATAGGGGCCGAGACATTTTGCATCCGCACTTTCTGTTCCGCGGTCCAAGATTCGGGCACCTCGGAATGTCTCAGATATGCGAGTTTAGGAGACCGCATAACAGTGGGAGCACCTCTCTATGGTCATGGGATTGGATATTGAAGAACTAAGGAACAAAGTCATTGGGGCGCCAGCAAAACAGAAGAGACACACCATCCACTTCTCCCGATCTCCGCTGGCAATAAATTCCTCGGCCTTGGACCAATAATCCATGCCGTTTGCGCGCCGACAGCCCAACTGTTAACGGGGTCCGGCGGTACATTACAACAAATCGAAAATCATTCATCAATTCCTGTTCGTCCGGGAACCTAAAAAATGGTGCGCGATACCTCGACGCGAACGCAACGAGGACCCGCAAAGAAGGGCATTCACGGAGCAGCGTAGGCCACACAATCACGGAAGACCTTGTGATCGAACGAGAGGTGCGTCAAACGTGGTAGTAAGGCCAGATTAACACCAGATGTCTGGGTCGACGACACTCGGTAGTCGAACACCTCGAGATGAGTTATCTGCGAAAAAAGTCGGTGGGTAAAGTCAATTTTCGCTGCGAGCAAAGATGTGTTCCAGGCTGCAGTAAAGCCGTTTCAAAGGCAGATCCAGATCAGGGGAGCAAGGGCTTCAATTTCTGCATTCGCGTCATCGACCCAGAGCTCGTTGATCCCACGGCACGCGGAAAGTGCTGTTTGGCCGTCTTTTAAGGGCATCACGGGAAGGAGAATTTGCGGACGGCGGTTGTGAGGAACGATGTCCCTTGGATCGTATGATATGCCGAACATCTGGCTGGAGAATATGGGACAACCCTCGAGAGGACCATATCCAAGTTTCGGTCTCAACATGATCGTTCGGTACAGCAGCGGCTCTACCCTGGAAACCTCCATTGGCCTGGGACTAAAGCGAAGTTACAGACTTGGCGCACCATAATTTAACCCGCCAAGCAACCAAGATGAGAGTTGGAATCGAGGGTGGTGACAGTAGACCGCCGTTTCGAAGATGACTCGTTCCAGTCAGCAGGAACTTGAATGATGGGAGTTGAACTGATTGTTTCTCCATAGCAGGGATGCAAGGGCTGCATGCACTGTTTGGCGGGGTATTGTAGTGGAAGGTTAGGAAGAGGTGTAGGCGCCTAAATGCCAGCAGTTCTAATGGAAGCACCGCTTCGTGATGGAAACCCGCGGTCCCATGACCACAAATGCAGAGTCGGAATTAGAACGGAATGGGATTTCGAAACGAAGACTCGCTCATACTAGTGGCGGCCGCGCGCGCCGAGATATAGTACGGAAACAATGAAGGCTCAATGAGACAGCAATACGAGACGCTTCCCACCTCTGGGAAATAATGGGAGCGCAACCAATAGAGTTCAATTGTTCATATGCTCAGTGTAGACACGAAGGAATACGGCGAAATCATACCGCGGCAGGTCGGGCGGGGATGGAGGCGCTGGGCATACCAGCGACGAGGAAAGAATGCGGACCACACGCCGCAATTCTTTTTCATAGGGATCGAATACGCGCTGTGCGCGGGGGGAGTCAAGAAGTGGAGAGACGAGAAAGAGTTCTGGGTCCATGGAAATACGTGCGGGATGGGTCACGGCATGGAATCATTTGCTTCCCTTTTTGTGAGTCAGAGAGGGATTCGATTGAGATTATATTAGCAAAAGGATCCAGCGTAAACACGGGGACCAGTAGACAAGCGCCTAATAATAAGTAGTTTTATCCGCAACAAAGGATGTCGCCGGTAATAATTATACTTCTCTGCACCCTGCGACGGCGTGTTACAACCCGGTGCTGCAAATGCAACGTCGGGATCCCCCACGCATCACCCCTCGTCCACCGACCGGCGCGCCTCTCACTTGATACGCAACCCGCGCAGACTGCGCACCACGTCGTCCATCCCCCGCGCCCCGCTCCACTCGCCGCTCCACCCCATCTCTTTCCGGTACGTATCCGGATGCCGCTCAAATTCAATCTCCTTGCCGTACGCGTTCGGGTGCGCCTCATCGCGTGGTGAATCATCCTGCTGCTCGTACACCCGCTCCTCTTCCGGGGAAGGTGTGCGCGAATGTGGATGTGGCGGGGACGGGGACGACGCGCGCGAATCAGGCGACGACGCGGACGAACTCGCTGCATACGCGTACGGCGACCGCGGTTGTGGTGGGTACAAGGAGTGGGGCGGGTGCGGGGACGAATGGGGCGAGTCCGGGAGCGATGACGCGGACGAACTCGCAGCATACCCGTACGGCGACCGTGGGTGTGGCGAGTACGAGGACTGCGCGGGTGAAGGTGGTGGGAACGCCGACGACATGGGGGAAGGTGGCGGGTACGCGGACGACGCAGGCGAAGGGGGCGGGTATGCGGACGGCGCAGGCGAATGTGCCCGATGCGGCGACAGCACACGCGAACGTCCTACGTACGCAAATGGGGCGTGCGGTGGGACTAAGGGCTCCATATCGGGGGCGAGCAAGCGTACCTGATCCCGCTCGTGGCTGGAGTGCGAGCTCGTGGACGAGCGCGAATTCGTGGAAGGACGTGAACTCGTCGAAGGGCGTGAAGTGGTAGACGGGCGCGAACTCGTGGAGGACCGCGGGCTTGCGGAGCTGCTGGCGCGCGGTCGCGGGGAGGTCGGGCTCGGGATCGGAAGGCGGGCATCACCCTCGGAGGAGGCGTTCCACGTCCGCGAGGCCTTGATGTAGTGTGGGCTACGTGGGGCAGGCGGGTGCGAGAACGAAGACTGGGACTGGGTAGCGGTGGGGTCGCCCCGGGCATCATAAACCGACTTCGCGCGCACCCGGGAGGAGGAGCCCGGGGACGAGGGAGGTACACCACGTGGCGCGTGGGGGGTCCGCTGTGGTGCGTGCGCGGGTGCGAGGGCGGAGAGGAGTGAGGGGACGACCATGGGGCTCGGAAGGGCCCAGTCGTATTTGTTGCTTGCAGGAGCAGTAGAGATGACGAGCGCGGGCGAGCGCAGCGTACGCAGGGCCGACGACGACGAAGGTGGGACGGCGTCTGCAAAGCGCCCGCTGCGCTTCGATGTAGTGGACTCGGCACCCATTCACAATTGTCGATACTCCAGAGTATGGTTTTGGAAGTGGAATCGGATGGCGCTCGTCAAGAACGCGCAGAAAATGGCCAGGAAACGAACGGAAGAGCGACAGAAAGCACCAGGGAAAGAAAAAGAAGGATAAAGACGAGTGGAGTGGGAGACAAAGTGAAGAGTCTATTGAACACAGCCGCGCAGTTGACGTCGCTTGTTTTTTTGGTGTTTCATTCCCAAGTCCGGGATTTCTAAGCGACATCGGGAGTGTCCAACAGCCAAACAGAAGAAGAATCTAGCGGTGATATCGAAGATAAGAGATTGAATCCCGTTGTAATTCAAGTTGGTGGTCAGCCTATCCACATGCCACAAGACGAGCATAGGGTCAGGGTGGCCAGAGAATGCGCCCGCGCATGACCTATATCGAGGGGAAGAACACTTAAGAGGGAAGAGAGAAGTTGAACAGCTGTCACAGAACTCTGGATGGAAGTTGGAAAGAAAGAAGGACGGAAGAACAAGCTAATACGTGTAAACAACATTGTCAGGACGCCCGGCCCGGTGCGCCGCGCCTGGTGCACGGACCATTAGGTAATTGCGAAGAAAGACTACTGCGACAATACCGCGCCACAACAACGGATCTCAGCGAAGTTCACGACCACGACCCGTCGAAATTGACACAGCGTGTGCGCGGTACGGGACTTCTGATTCATCCACCACCTGGGCCCGTATATGCCTGTACGCCTGTCACTTGGCCTGTGAAACTTTCAAACTCGGCTTTTAGCTTCGTTAACCACCGGTTTTTTTTCTAGTACACCAATGTTCTGTGGTTCTTGAGCCTGTCGTTGTGCGGCGACGATTTCTTTTGTTCTACAACTCGAGCTTTGCACATGCAGGAACTCAACACTTCTTGCAGATGAAGACCAACCTGAGATCAATACATATGAATTCAGAGCGCGCTGCCGAAACTCGACATCTATATAAAGGGGGGAGGGGGGTAAATTGTATTACCCCATGCTTAGTTGTACGAGGCAGTACTCTCGACGCCATTCTTGACGACTTTCCAGGAAGCCCGTCCGGAGATGTCATTGAACCACCTGAATCGAGATTAACTTCCGAGATTTATTGAAAAACTAAACCTGCACAGACCTGGTGACATTCGGACCCTTGGTGGTCATGATTTGGCTTCCAGCCTGCGCCAGCATAGTAGCATAGGGTAGATGGAACAGATCCGCGAGGGTCACTTCCTGGTGACGAAATAATATGATTCAGAAAAGTTCCAAGCAAGTATGGGACGCAGGGACATACATTCCGGCGAGGTACTTGTGTTTCGCGAGGATAACCTCGTAGGCATCGAGCTTGGCCGAGAGACTCTCGATGAGAGAGTCGAAGAGGGCCTTATCAGCCGTCTGGCCGAACATCCTGCGGTGTCGAAGACAAAGTCAGGGAAACCCTGCGGAAGAAAAGAGTGAGGAAGCGGCGCACGGCTTGAACACCATCTCACCAACGGCCTTGGAGGCGAGCGGCTCGAAGCTGCAGTACTCGATGGACGCGGCCTGCTCGAAGAGGGCCTTTTCCCTGGTGCCCGTGGGCCCGAGCGAGGTTCCTTGGTTGGCGTACTTGTCCGCAATGTAGCGGCAGATCGCACGGCTCTCGTACAAGATGAACCCGTCATCGTCCTAAAAGAATCTGGCTGAACACGAATCCAACGGCTGACGAGGGAGAAGAAACAAACGCACGATGTAAGGCACCTGGCCAAACGGCTGTTTCTCGAGATGGGCAGCAGATTTGTGCTCGGCTTTCGCAGCGTCGACGGGGATGAACTGGAACGGGACCTTCTTCTCGAGGAGAACAGTGGCGACACGACGAGTGCAGGTTGAAATTGCCATTCCGTGAAGTTTGAGAACCATTGTTATGTGCGGTGCAAAGAGGACTTGAGAGAGTTGTATGGTATGACTGTCCTGTAATGCCGCGTCCCTTTTATACCTGGTATGCTCACGGTGCTTGTTTGACCGCTCGAACTGAACACACTGAGCTTACAGAACTGGCTTACACGCAATCTTTCCAGGAATAACTGTTGTCAGCAGTGTTATGAAATGGGCCCCTATTTCTCAGGATTCATTGCTGGGTCTCAAGAATCCTTTCATCTACAATGAAACACCGACTCAGCTCCACAGGCACTACTCTCAGACTCATCTGAGCTCCTTTCAATTTTTTCTGGCCTCCACAATGTCTAGTGGCCAACGAAAAGGATCCTAAAATGAAACCAACCTTCAAGGGTTGCTGCTTTCGGGCGGTTTTCGGGCGGCGAACTTGCAAAAAATTTATGCACATCCACGGCGATGGTCGGAGGTCCGTAGAAAGGCCGATGTGGCTTAATAAGGACGCGGCGGGGTGGCAGGGGTTTCTGATTCAGAGTCGAGTGGTCCGAGTCGCTTCGCTGTTGATCCCCATTTTGAGCCGGGTAATGCAAATCCGACTCATCCAACATCAGAATTCTGAGCATGCTCGTAACACCCTATATACCCCCAGGACTCATTAAACTGTGTGTTCTGTGCATCAAACAGTTAAATCAATAATATATAAGTGACGCGGCGACGGCGACCTTACTCACCACCGTCAGCCGTTGTCTGCGGCGGAAATCAAATCAGGTTCAAATTTGGATAGACGTCGTGAGTCAATGTATGCCAATTCCTAACGAACCTCGCCGCTTCGAGAGCTTCCTCTGCTAATCTTCGGGGCCAATGTCGTGGCTGGCATAACGTGACTGGATAGAAATTTAAACACGATCAATGCATACATCCCCAGGGAATGTCAATTCTTGCACCACCCACCAGCCCCCATTCCCATCAATTATGCGGGGTTTCATCTGGATATTGTCTGGCCCCAGATCGTGGGTGGTAACCCGCGCCTACACATTAATATGAAAACGCTGCTTTGCAATTTTATTTATTAATAGATGAACACCCACCACGTCTCCATCGCCATCCAGACGTCGTCCGCTGCAGTCCCACTGGCTGGGACCGCCACATACCGACGGAGACCGCTGGATGGAGATCTTCCCCTCATCGGATAAGCCAGATTCAGGGCTGGTTGTATAATGAGTGTAGACAGAATTCAACTTACAATTGGAAGTGGTGGGCGAGCGGACGAAAGTGAGATGAGAGCGAAAAAGAGGAGAGCGGTAAATTCAGTTCTGGGCATTTTTGAGGTGATCTAAGGTAAAGCAGTTTCGTGAGTGGCATTTTATATGAGTGCGCATTGACAGGGCCAGGCCATCAGAATAGATCAGATTGTTATACTAAGTCATTAGGCGTCGTCCTTCATGGAGAAATTCAAGCTCAAAGCCCAGGCGGGACGCTCATACACATCGAAAAAAATATACATCCTCATATTTATCAACTTTGAGTGCAAGTCGAGAATCCGTTCGCAAACCTCGCTCCATCCCACCTGAACCCACCCCGCTTCTTCAACCTCGCGAACCGGTGTCACCCTAGGCCTGTGCATGGGCGCTGACCGCCTGTCACAGTTCTTTATCAATCAAGTATGAAAATGAGCTACCGATCCAGAAATATCAAAATTGATGCCACTAATTTTGACTCTGATCATGAGAGATACACTCTATAGTCTCTATTGTTGTATTGTCCTTGGTATAGTCTTTATAAGAGACTAGAGGGCAAGTGGATGGGGTGGGGCCGGGCGTTAATGAACATTTATAACGAGGCCAAATAGTCCCATAACTTGAAGATCTGAGGCAGAGGAGTTGATAGCGGTGGAAGATCTGAAAAAAAAATACCTTGAATGGAACGGGCGCCTATCATACCTGAAAGCAGTGCTCTGATTGAGGTTGTTGTGGATTTGATTGACGCCCAGCGGGCTTCTTCCGCCACCATTGGTTAGGCGACTCAGGGTAACAATCTGTTTCTCATACTGGCTCTTCCTGCTGAGTTGGAATCGGCCTGTCAATCCCGACCTTCACGCTAGTTGCGTGGCGCGTGAAAATATTGGTCGTTCCATCCATGTTCGTTGGTTCCATATGTCGTTGAAGACTTGGTTCAGGGTCGAGCCGCTACTATACAAGATGATACTGGTGTCTTTTCCGGGCCAGGAATACGCTCTCGATTGTCATCCCATTTTTCGCCGCGATACTCTGCTTTAGATCATACAGTCTAACTGGCTTCATTCTTCAGAGACGCGTACGGCATCTTTTCTTCCGTGGATGCCTGTACAAACATGGGAATTGTACTTTTGGCATGCTCTAACATCCGCAATCTCTGGTTCAATACGGCTCTAGGCGCTGGGACATTCCCACTCGTCGAGGATTTGCCATTAAAACGCCTGGGCTGCAACCTAAAATCTCTTTTGGCCACAGCGGCAATTGATTTCACGCACCGTATTTTTCAAAGATAACCCACCTAGAGGTTTTCGACCACCAAGGGACGGACGAGACACAGATCTGGTGTAATCTCGCCCTCGTCCTCATTTGACCCACTTCTTCTGTACCAGCGACACCATTCGAAATTTATGGCCCACCTACTCCGAACATGCAAGGAATTGCGTGTTTTTGTCGTCCTCGTATCGATGCCCCACCTCCTTCTCCAAGACCACCCGGACGAGCAGGAATTGACCAGAGATCATCGATTTGTGGCAATGAACCGCTCCCGATACAATAACGGCCCGACGTGGCTCGCAGCTGGGTTCGCAGCTGGGCCATGGGTGCACACGCGGGAACTGATCATTGGACCGGCGCGGAAGACTTGGTTGCGAAGCGAAGGTCGGGGGAAGTGGATGGTGTGTGTCCTGTTTATCTGACCCGACATAACTTTCGTCCTAATTTGTTTCTTCCTTGAAGCTCTTCAGTATCATATCTCTCGATAGCTCTCTCGGAATCTGGCTCGATAATCGGTGTCAGACGACGATTAATCCGCTCGGGCTGTGCACGCCGATCTGGCCGCGCGGAACTAAATCGGATGTAAAATATGTCTCACCGCTGCTTTCCTATGTATAATTCGACCCATTTCGTCCCCAAACCCACACACGCACTAACCAAACATTCACTTTTACCACCAACTACTATTTGAGACCCCCTACTTGGCCACCCAAGTTAGTTGGCCACTTGGCATTTATAAGCTTGTCTGGTCAAGGATGTGCAAAGTTGGGCCTCGCAGGACGGAATGCGACCCCTAACGGTGGTCCATACCCAATTTGGAGATTAACTGATGGTCGGATCAAATGCTGCGTGGTATTTGATGTCGTGCCGGAGGGTGATGCGATCAGTTTCTTAACGCCACAGACCCGCTTGCTCTCTTTCTCCACGAGTTCTGGGCCGATCGACGAGTTGGGGGCTCATTCTGCTCGTCTCATTCGGGGCTTCAATCTGTGCCACAAAAATTCATACATTCCTTCCACCCTTATCTGTACTGGTGTCAAGAAGGGGCGAATTCTGACATCGAGGGTGCAACATGGCCATGCCGCTAACGAACAGAGGATTGCCATGGCCACTCTGAAACTTGAGATAGGCAATCATAATACAGGGATATTGAGCCTGAGAGGTATGTTAATTTTATGCAGCCCTCTGTCCTTTCCCATTGCTGTGGTCTGTCTCAAAAGGCCAGTTTTCTGTGGTCCGCACAGTCGAAATTTTTCCAGGACCCGTGGATGTTGGTAGGATGTCTGGTGCATCCAGGTACGTTCACATAATTCTTATAAACCATTCCGCAACTTATTTTGGGTGACATGCTCCGCTAGTCGTGAACTAGCACCTCAATCGTCCAGATTGTCTATTCTCCCTATGAAAATCAATATATAGACACTAATTATATAGCCTAAATCATGATTACAACCACCTAGAATAATGGTTTGGCACCTAATTCAACAGTTTGAATTCACCAGAAGTCCTCATTCAACCCATGAAGAGGACTGGGCCGGCGTGGCCAACTAGCTAGTATATTACTATTTTTGGAATCCCTTCGAAATAAATTCACGCCGCCCGCAATAGGCTACCTAAATTCGCCAGCCAGCCCTCAAATTACTCCTCCTATGTATGCACATGTACTAGACCACCCCCGGATCCAATACCGCTACCCCACGTGTTGTGCACTGCCTGAAAACATCAAGGTGGCCAAGTAACGGTCTCAAATAGTACCTCAGTCACAGTGCGTCGTCTATCGCCATTTTCTCTTTCACGTTCATTGACCAACACCTTGCGCAGATTCACCCACCTACCATGTGGACACCCAGATCCGATGTTCACTCCACCTCGGTGCCTCGCTCCCCACACATACGTCGACACCAGCACCCGGACCTTCCGCGAGCGCTGGGCTTCGCCCCGGCATTCCCACACATCCCGCCAAGGAGCACGTCGGGCCTACCGCGAGTAACCTCCCCCGCCGCAAGCGCAGCAGCGTGTCCCTCGATCTGCCCGACCCAGTCCCGCCGCCGATGCAAATGCCCGCCGCGTGAGGCAGCGTCTGGATAGCGGGGCATCGGAATAGGCACCGCGGAGGTGAGCTTTCTCCTATCGCGATTCATTAGCATGGATTCTGATGCTTTGTAGGGCGGTTGCATTCTGGCGTTCGTTGACTTCGGATTGCCAACGGGAGGTTCTGCCTGCCTCGTTTTTCTAGCGCGGGTAAATTTCACTGACTCACTAAGCGAGTCAACTGCGCACTGCGTTCGGGCCACACGATGCTTTTTGTCCGGTGGGTCGGGGACTGAGAACGAACGAAGTGAGCAGGTATACTGAAGAATGGCGCTGGTGCGTACGTGACCTCCCGGGACAAATCGCCTGATTATGATCAGATCACGCTGTTGCTTGTCGGCCTTGCGCCAATTCTCGCGATACATGGGCACGGCACTCGTGGGCCCATGAGGTAGATATCGAGTCCGCCGCCGGCGCCATTACGTGGCCCAAAAAGCTTCATCGGAGGGAAACTTACCGGCCGTAGCGCGTGAGCATTCCAGAGCAGCAACTCCAGTGGAAGTACTCGTCACCGGCGGCAATGAGGATGTCGGGGTCCACACCGAGGTCCGCCACGCGAGAGGGCGCAGGCCACCAAGGATTTGAAGCAGTGCTTGAAGATGAATCAGACTGACTTAGGTTGTGCAGAGGTCCCGAATGCAGAAGAACTTGAAGTGAATCCCCGACCAGCTGGCCCAGTCGCAAGAGGTAGCAAGGGGAGGAGGTGGTCCGGGAAAACCGGGAATGGCGGCAATGAAGCGATCGAAATCCGGACTCTCAGAATCCAATTGACGCGGAGGATTAAACTGGATGATCTTAATATTGTGAGGCGAGCCGACATGCAATATTACAATCGGGGCTTTTGGGGGACCAGATATGTAATTTTTGGCACCGCTGCCCAGCGGACGAATGCTGGAAAAAAATCAACCAAGTAAAAGACGGTCACTAATGAGTTAGACCTACATTCTGTGGATCGACACCAACTTTCGGGAGAGTCTAGGGGCTAGGAACTCATCGGGGAGAAAGAAAGCAATGTCACGGTGTCACATTTGTGACCAGGTGTGCTCAGTGATTTAAAATTTACAACTCTAATTGCCTACGTTCGTCCGTATGAAAGAACGACACCAACGTCCCCACAATCGTCTTGTGACTCGGCTGAAGGTGGCCCGATTTCGAACTCAGCATCATGATGGCTTGTTGCTACAAATTCATCAACTTTGTTCCATCAATCCTGGAGCCATTCCCTCTATTATCCAACTACAGCGTTCCTTAATCCACCGGCAAATACTACTAAAGGCAACTCTATCCATTCGGCCATATCCTCATTCAGCCTGCAACATGCGAGGTACGAGAACCCTGTGTTGAAGCGTTAGCCAGTGACCAACCTCGCCTACCTAGGCTACAAAAGGATGCTCCAGCGGAGTGCGGCGTGTTGGTTACTTCGTCCAACAGGCTTGGCGGTAAATCATCGGCTAACGAACGCGGATGCCTAAGCTTTGTCCACCTTCAGCAGCGCGAGGATAGTGCTAAATAGACCGGTCACTGAGGGCCCGTGAGAAGAAGGACATGATAGCGCTACCGGAGACTTTTGAACGGAGGTTGAACGCCTGATCGGCGAGGTCGAAAATAACTGGATGGAGTGTCCAGTCCCTGGACCGAGGTTAATCTCTGACGATAGAGTGGGCAAATGGCGGACGGTTGCGGGATAGCAAGAAAAGGGTGCATGAGCCCGGCGAGAAGAAAGACGCCGAGGATCCACATGCCAGAGCCAATCTTTGATTTGGGGTCGAAGGGTAGCACCAAAAAGTATGAAAGAAGGAATACTAATTTGGTCGATAAAAAAGATGTTAAATTGGGGTGACGGGCAAATATGTGCATATCTTTAAGATACGAGATATGCGGCCACAGACATATGAAATATATCGAAGTGAAACGACCGTCAAGTTTCCCAATTTTGATTGCGACGGACGCGGATTCAAAAGAAGCACCAAAAAACAGCGCCATCTTGGTAGTTCTTGTTTTGGAGTGTTTGGTATGTAGTCTTAGTCTGCATTCGAAGGTCAGCCGCAATTGTTGTTGGTTGTGAGCCAGGGGAAATCGCTGCTCAGGAGAAAATGTCGTTACGCACATTTTAAACCACTCCACTATGGGACTCCGACCCGAAACACCCCATGTTTATCCGTCATGGTCGCATATCCACTAATAAAACCCCCGCTATTTTCCAATCATTCGGCAGCGAGTCTTCATCCTGGACCATAAGTAGACCACTCTAACTGTTCAATTTCTTAAGTGCGAGTGCCAGTCCAAATTTCACTTTGGAGGAGGTCCGAGGCGGTCGCATTGATGCATTCAATCATTGGTTATAAATCCCCGAAGCACTCTATATCCTATCTGGGTCTTCGATTACTCGGCCTCGACAGAGGTAGATGTTCTATCACCTGGAATAGCAAATAGTCTTCCCCTTTCTGGGAGGAAGGCACCTTGAATCTTGCCAGGTACATACTAAAACCAAGCCCCATCTCAGTGTTGGCCATTGTGGATATTTCTTTTTACATGATACGGTCCTTGAAAGCACGAAGTAAAATCAAATCAAATCAAAAAGAGATCTCGTCAAAGTCAGGAGGAGGAGGAGAATAAATTATACTGGCACGGTCCCCACAATTGGAACTACCAGTTTTACCAAGAACAAACATGTAACTAAATATGGGTGGCTATCCATATCCAGCTCCAGATGCCTTAGAGCACAATGTACTACCGACGGGGGGCGGACACGGACGAACCTCGGGGAGACTAACACAGGGAAAACCACACGGGAAAAAAACACTCCCCGCGCTGTCAGGAGTTGCTCCGCCACTGATCGACTGCAGTCCCGTTGGGCACGCATGCGAGACTTAGAGAGAGAGAATATTTTTGGCAGTTATTAAGCCGGCTGGGGCCCGGCGCAATCTGCGCATGGGAGAGATAAAATTCGCGCCGGATTCTAAACATCGGGGTTGCATAGAAAATTTCCACACACCGTAAGCATACTTTGCAAGCGAGAGATCAAGTCTCGGAAAAAAGGCCAGCATCAGTATATCTGCCTTTCATGGCGGGCGGTGTGTCAGAGAGGCGCGAGTAAAGCTCGTCGAAGTTCAGTCAGCGGCGGATGCTTGCACCCGAACATTGCATCGACTGGGTCATCAATACAAATTTTGCAGAACAGCATAACCTCCATTGGTCTGGTACAGCCTCCGAAGTTCAATCAGCGGCGGATGCTTGCACCCGAACAGTGCATGGACCGGGTCTCAATATAAATTTTGCAGAACCGGCATATAACTTGAATCTCCATTGGTCTGGTACAGCTCCGGTCGGTCGCGATATGTGGCCAAGTCATCCGTTCGCTAGTAATGTCGGAAGAACAACACTTTTCTGACCAGTTTCTTGTTGACCGTTTCAAGCCGCTCATCGCGGGTTTCACTGTAGGATAGAATTAAGGCTTGAATGAATTCCTCCATGGAGTCAGTATCAGCACACCATCAGCGCTTCGGCTACCATCATGATATTATCAGCGCGAAAGGAACTTCCTCTTCTCCACCGGTCGGCGTATATTCCGATTCGTGTCACTTGGCCTGTGAGCTCGTGCTTGTCTTCGAGCTTCGTCGACCTATAAGTACACGAATGTCCAGGAACTCTGCTTGCTCTCTAACCCCCTCTGCGCCCTCAAACCTCTCGAATCTCTTCGAGACTCTGCTCTCAGTAGCATCCTGATGACACGATTCCTTCTCGTACTGGGCTTGACGCTGCTCTATGCGTGTTGTGGCCTCTCCTCCACGGTTGACCGCCGGGCTGCCTCTGACCCACTAGGGCGCAGCTGCTGAGCCTCATCATTGACGTCAACGGCGCGAACGGCGTCGTGTATGCCGCCCACGACGACCGGGGTCAGACAATGGACACCGCGAAGATAATCCAAGCACCCGAGGGCGACTACCTCGCTGTGTACCACACCTGCGCAGCGACGGGCGGTTCCACTCCTCCATCGCGACCTCGCAGGACCTCCTCAGCTTCACCTTCGTCGCGGAGTTTGGTGCCGGGAGCAGCCAGCCGACGCTCTTCCCGGTGGGCGATGGGAGCTACGTGATGGCCTGGGAGCAGGACCCAAACAATCACATCGCCGTGCGATACTTCCCCGACCGGAAACACCTTCTCGCCGCGAGCCCCACGCGGTCCTTCGACGCCCCTATGACGCTGTCCTCCTGCGCGGAGGGCACCCCGAGCATCTATTCCGTGAAGCTCAGCCCCGACATCGACCACTCCTTCATCGACATCGGCGGGCACTATTTCCGGAACTGCGAGGTCGACCGGCAGCAGCGCGGCAACCTGACCAATTTCAAGACATGGGTCACGTCTCCGCGCCCCAACGTCGACAACGCGATTCTGTTCTGGGGCGTGCAGGGTAACATCGGGGACCGGGACCCCGTCACGTTCGGAGGCTTCAACTTCCAGCTGATGGAGGGCCAGTTCACCTTTGGTGACTTTGGGTCCTTCCGCACGTACCTGTACGACTTTGCGACGGGAAATGCGGATAGGGTGAACGTCACCACGAGAGGGGGCAGTACGGCGTTTGCGAATCCGTCCATTAGTACGATCACTTCGCCGCACGGAAAGAGCGCAATTGTGGTCGGGCTGTTCCTGCCCAGTGAAGGGGCGGCCAGCGGAGAGGCTGGGCAGCTCATTTTCTACCGTGAGTACTGAGAGAAGAGGATCGGGTCTCGCTGTGAATCGTTTGTTGGGTTTATGCAATTTTAACTGCGGTTGTTTGCTAGTTTGCGAGCCATGAATGATGGATTTTTGAAGGAAATAGTTGGACCACGAGGTGGACAACTCGATAACATTTTGCAACAAACGGAGGAACATGAGACAGCTGCGAGTAGTCGACCTCCTGCATCGCGTCGGGGACTGAGAAAGAGACAGGAATACTTGAGGAATACTGAAGAAAGGCGCTGATACGTACATGGGTTCTGATTAAAGCGTATCATAGCTTGCGCTGCTGTTTTTTGGCCTTCATCCAATTTTCCATATGCATGGGCACTGCCTGCTGCGGACCTATACGGCTGATACCGTGCTCGCCACCGCGCGCCATCAAGTGTCCTAAAAACGCTTCATCGGACGCAAGACCTCCGCGATAACGCGTGAGTATCTCTACACTGCCGCTCCAGAGGAAATTCTCCTCTCCGGCAGCAACGAGGCCATCGGTGTCCTCGCCGAGATCGCGCCACGCAAGCGGACCTAGTCCGCCGGTAATTTTGAAGCAGTGTTTGAAGATAAAGTCCGCCTCACTGAGGTTGTACCAGCCAAAGATAACACAGAAGAAATGGATCCCCGACCAACGGCCCAGTCACAGTAGGTAGCAAGCGGGAGGAGGTGGTCTGGGAAGACTAGGAAATGGGCGGCAATGAAGCGAGACATTTCAGGGCTCTGAGGAGGCGATCGGCGTGGATAGTTTAACTGGATTAATGAGTTTACATGCTCAGCGCGAAAACAGTACACAGAGAAATATTTACTATCGCCGGCTTTTGCTGTTGCGGGGCCACAGTAGAGTCGCCTGCGCCGCTGTTTAGCCCGCGACTCAGGATTCGGAGAGATCTGTCGAGACTCCAGACATGGCTCGGCGATACCAGGGGATAAAAGCCAACTCCGGGCGAAAGCACCGCGTCTGTGAAGGAACTTGAGAAATTGCCGTGAGAGCTTGGGATAGGAACAAGGACAGGAAGTGTGTTTGCGCGTGTGTGCCTACATCACGGGTATCACCGGCGTGCCATGTTCCGTGGCTGAAACAGGTTCAAACCCTTCAATTCAGTTCCGGGCTATTTATCTAATTTCTATCACTGCAACACTTGCTTAGTCTTAGACGAATCGCAGGGATTGTACCAAGGATTTCAGATTTAGTAGCCCAAAGGTACGGACGGTGTGTAGGGTATGTGTACAACATGCGAGATACGAGCACTCTATTGTTGTAGCGTCTGTTTATAAGAGACTAGGGTGTGTGGCACAGCTCGTCTTGATTGTAGCTCAATTTCGGACATGAACCAATGGCGAGTATGGAGATTTAAAGCGCTATTCTACCATATCCCAGGGGCTTACGACAAGGTAATGACTTTTTGCTCTATTTCATGTTCCAAGAACAAATTCCAGGAGCGTAAGATCTCTGGACCGACCTGGCAATAATGCATTCGATCATTCTTTTATCTATTTAGTTTCCTCGGCACCAGAAAATTATCGAGCAGACTGACAGCATTGGGACTGGTTATTGGTTAGATGGGGAGGGCCGAGGTACCTGCCAGTGTGTGGCCGCGTTAGGTTCCCATGTGCCCTTGACTATGACCTGCACGCATTGTCGAGCCGCTACTCTACGCCTGGACGGGGCCTTTGACCCGCTCGCCCTTATTCAACCTTTACAGTATCACACCCCGTCATCGCATGAAATGACCAACAACTTGAACTGAGTTGGAGCGGGAGATCTTCGAAATGGCAAAATATAGTTCGCAAAATTTACAATGTTTGGCTTTCCTAGTAATCGTACAACAAAGCGAAGTATGAGCTCAATTTTTGTTGTTTCGTCTGTTTATAAGAGACTATAGTAATCGAGGGTGTGTCCTTTTATTTTCCCGACCTCCGTCACACCGGTTCATTTGTTGTAAGCCCTTTGATAACTTGTCTGCAGGACGGGTAGGAAAGGATCGTAAAAGCGGTAGCGACAGTTCTCTTTAACTTATTCAATGCAACGAATGAGCCGCACACAATGGAAGTTTTCATTTCACGCATCCGGCACACATCTGGGATTGAGGTGCTTCGCCCGCGCCATTTCCTAAATCGCCACAACTAAACTGCACAGGACTCTGCAGTCTTCCGTGGTCCTAATTTTTTTTTTTTTTTTCGTTGGCTCTGGCCTTATCTCGGGTACTTACACCGTGTTTGTGGGTAAGTACTGTTCCTACTCTGATCGCCAAGCTGCAATTTCTTTGGCAGTATCATATTCCCAGTGCGAGATTACTATCAAAGCGCAGGCGATCGGATCCATCCCATCCCAGAGTACTGCGGGTGTAACAAACATGGATCTGGTCGACGCATAACCCTATTGACAAGGTAGTTCATAGCCTAAATTCTCGCCTCATGGTCTCCCGTGAAGGCGAGTATGTTCGTCCCTCCTCTGGAACCCTGATTTTTTTAAAGCTACCGCGAAGTGCTGCGATCTGCTGCGATCCGTTGACAGGAACTGCGCTCGTGCTGCGTAGATCAAAAACAAACCTGCCAAGTAGGGAACAGCCCAAACGTGCCGAATAAGATCCGATTTCATTTGTTTGCTCCAAGAATAAAAGAGAGACCTACCTCCACCTCTCGCCAGAGAAAAATCCCCCTGATTGCGTGTAATGGCTCCTCATCTTACTTGTACGTCCTGTGCATCCCGGTCAATATTACAAAGACTGAGCCGCCCTTCAGTGATTACCGCCCGCTCTGGCTCGATGGCGGTCGAAGATTCCCAATACGGCTATCTCCCGCACGAATATGTCGCCATTATTTTTGTCGTCCTCTATGGAATCAGTACAGGTCGGCGCTGTTAAAACCACAACCTCCATATTGTGGTGCTCATACCTGAACAGCATTTCACGTTGGACAGGCGACCTACTACCGCATGTGGTGGCTCTTCCCCACCGTCTGCCTCTGTGGAGTAGGCGAGCTCGTTGGCTGGAGTGGCCGACTGTGGTCGTCTTTCTCGCCCAGCTTCTACAACCCCTTCATGATGCAGTGGGTTGTTTACCGTGGCTGCAGCCCAACCTTATCTCACTTCCTTTTGCTTCCAAGGATCGTTTCGACCATTATCGCCCCAACCCCACTGATTGCCGTCAACTTTATTCTGCTCTCCTGGATTGTCACCCGCCTGGGCCCGTGCTACGCCCGACTTTCGCCGAGACGATGTAAGCCTGAGCTCTGCGATGACCGTATGTACGCTGAACGATATTCCCCAGATGCTGTCGTGTTTGTCACATGCGTAAGACTCAGCTTCGCGCGAATTAATCAATTCAGTTCTCATAAACGAACAGGACATCGTCGCCCTCGTGATTCAGGCCGCTGGTGGTGGGATCGCATCCACCGCTTCCGATCTGGCAGGAACGAAATTGGTAGGTTCTCCCTTCATTCATTCCCGGTCGGTGTGCTCACGGTGGGCGGGCTGCACAGGGTGCGAACATCATGCTCGCCGGGATAGTCTTCCAATTTGGTGTGTTCTCTCTCCTTATCCTTCGTGGGTTGTACCTAATCTAAATTATATTTCCAGTGTCGATCGTCACGTACTGCAGCCTGTCTTGCGATTTCCTCATCCACTACCGTGCAGACCGCCCGCTGAGGCTCGACTCCAGCGGCCGCGGCGTGCTCGACGCCAACGTTAAAACAATGGTCTACGGTCTCACGTTCTCAACGCTTATGCTCTCCATCCGGTGCGGCATTTCCTCCTCTTCCCGCTCATCCGGTCCTCACACACATAATACCCCTTTGACTTGCAGCTCCATCTATCGCATCATCGAGCTCGCGGGCGGTTGGCAGGGCCGCGTCCTGCACACCGAGGTCGACTTCAACGTTCTGGACGGCGCGGTTGTCGTCCTCGCGATCTATTCCCTCAACGTCGCGCATCCGGGGCGCCTGTTGGGGACCAGGCGTCCCATGCCGCCGCGGGACTCCACCAATCTGAAACTGGAGTCCGTGGGGGGTAGTACGGCGACGGTGGAAAGGAAAGCGACTGCGCTGTCGTGAGGTTCTCCCAAAGAATGGACATTGAGGTATACTATGATTGTGCGAGACACACGGGGACACTGAAGCTATACTTATGATTGTGCCTTGGCCCGATACATACAACTCTGGCCTTGAATCATACCTGACAAACTTACTTACTTGATGTGCATACTCGTTTATTACTTTCATTCGCTCCAGCGCGTATCAAAAAAGAAATCATCGCATTTCAGTCATAAACAGACAATGCATGGTCAGCCGTTCAGCTCAAGCCATTGAGCTGGTTCACGGCAGCCAGCCCCGAGCCGATATTTACGAAATCGAGCAATACGAAGCTCGGAAGGCGGTTTGCTTGGCTGAATGGCACACAACCATTCGCGTGGGCGACGATTCTGAATAAACGAGTCAGTGTGGTCACAAGACACGCGTAGAACACCTACGATGCCACCCCATTCGTCGTCCCTGCCTGCTCCGGGTCGCTGACGACGATTCCAAATATATCGATGTTGAGCGAGTGGTTGATCATGTACATGTGGTCCGGGGGCGAGCCGCTGATGCGGTCGACAGAACACGGGAAAGAGGAATCGGTGTAGCCGAACTGCGTTTCCCAGATCTACGTGGGCATTAAATTGTCCAGAATTAGAAGCGGATTGGGGTCCAGGAGGAAACCTACACACCATTGTGAATTCCGGGAGGATGTACGGCACGACTCCGCCGTCGCTTCCATCGGCACCCGCGTCCAAAAATACGACAACACGTTTGCCGGAATCAATCATGCTTCCGAGGGTGGGCCAAGCGGACTGGGGCATGGGGTTCGTTGGGGGGATGTAGGCGAGGGAAGCAATTCCTGGAATATTTTGGTCACATCGTCCGCAATATATATAGAGCCGCAAAGAGAATGGAATACTAACCAGACTGTTCGAAAGCAGGAGCCCACACGCCAGGGATCGACAGGCCCTCCGGGTTAGTAAAGAGAAGCGTGAGGACTTCGTTCGGATTCGCGTCCAGCCAAGTTTTGACGGTCGTAAGATATGCCAACACCGTTCCTCCATCGAAAAGAGCGCAACCTGTGGTGGTGGAGGAGTGAGCAATATATAAATGTACGAGAATTTGCAGCATGCTCACTGGTGTGGCAGAAGTGAATGACCCCGTTATTAAGATGCGCTTGGGCTTGAAGGAGTCGCACTCCAAGCCCCAGTTGCGTCGGAACGTCGACTTCTTGGTCGCGCGCCACTGTAGATGGAAATCGCGTCAGATTGAATTCTGGGTATAGTTAAAGGCCCGGCGCACAGGCAAAGGGATCTGAGCTGAAGGCAAAGGAGTCGTGCGCGCCCATGAATGTCGTGTTGCCGTAGCTGCGGTTGCACAAATCGGCATTTCCGTTGCATACCGTCGCCCTGTGACACATGCCATAAATGCACAGCTGAGAAAACAGGCATCCAAACAATGCTATTCTCAAACTCCAACGCACCGTGTGGCTGGGATCGTAGCACCCAGCGCCGAAGCGAGGAGAGGGAGGAGCGGGAGAACAACCAGCAGCATGAGTAGCCTGAGGGTGAGGGCCTGGACGAACGTGCACGACCAGCCACTTCACTCCGTGCTCTATATATGCAAAAGAAACGTGCCGTCAAGGAGACCATATGCACTGGCGTATGGCCGCGGCAGTCCATCAATGGGAAGCAAGGTTCTGGTTGCAGAAGTTCCAAAATAGAACGGACACACGTGAAGAGACGCAAGCTAATTTGCCCACCTCACCACATCCTGTTGTGGAGAGCGTTCGAGGCGATGGAACGGGGAGACCCCCATGCTTTATTATTCGATCAGGTCACAAGAATTCTGTGACTTCTCGAATGCCGATTCGGCCAGGTCACAAAGTTCGTTGACCTCGTTAGGGTCCAGAAAATATAGGGGGATTTCCATATTCGTTACTCTCTCTTTGCCAGTGCACTCGCCCATTCCCTGTATTTTTCGCGCCGCCTGCATACACCCAACCACATTCTGAATATTTACCTCGCCGCCATGGAAGCTATCCGGGGCGTCATTGATCCGGTTTTGCTGCAAGAAGCAGGAAGCGGCGCTCTGGCTCCGACAACTAATGGGGTTACTACCTCTTCCAGCACCTCGCCGACGCCAGCTCCTTCGCCTCCGCGTTCTAGACGGTTCACCAAGACTGAAATTGCAGCATGG
>JARJLF010003005.1:0-24452 GCA_029378395.1 Mycena leptocephala | reverse complement strand
CTGTGGCGGCACCCGCTCCCCTTGCCGTGGCTGCACCCGTCCCCGTCTCCGTCGCTGTTGCTGGCGCTCCCGCTCCTCCGTCCCTTCCGGCCTACGACCCGGCAAAGGAAGCGCGCCTGGGGCCTGTGTCCTGGGACGCAACATCACCGGGGAATCGGCTATCGTCATCAAGGCTGTTCTCCCCGCTGCGGCCGCAGTCATGCGCAACTACCGCGCTCGGCGCGGCCCTGACCCGAACACGATCATTGCGTGCTTCGAGTCGCCGAAATCGCGTCGTGGTTCATCGGCGCGTTCAATGCCGCCCGGGTCTCACCCTACGAATCCGTTGTCGCATCCCCAAATGTCTAGGGGCAGCTCATGTCCAAAATACTTTGCTTAATTCCACCCCCTCCACGGACTTTAATTCTCGTGTATATATTCACTCTTCTAATCCTCCCGCGTTGTCCACATCGTCGCATATTCCCCTACCTAATTCCCACTCTCTTTTAAATATTTCTACCATGGCCGCAGAGCCCAATACCCTTATTACTTCTAATCCTACCCTTGCCCCATCCTCCTCTCTAATTAGCTTTAGAAGCTGGAATATAAATGGTGGTTTTATCCTTCTTATGAGCTGCCCTGAAACAAAATATTGAAAAATATGACTTCAATATGTATTCTGAAACTCATCTCCGACCTCAACAGCACGACACTATTCGACTCCCCGATGGATACTCGATCAACTCACGGACTAGGCGACCCAATACAAACTTCAGTAAGTCTTGGGGAGGTGTGGCTACAGTCTCAAACTCGGCTCGAGTACCATCTAAGCTTCGCGAAGACCTCTCTGGCCCGGACTTCTTGGCGACACAAATTGGCACAATTATTTCTTACAACGCATATCTTCTACCTGAAACTTCAAACTGGGCTGGTGTTCTCGACCGAGACCCATGTCTTGCACTCGCATCTTCCATGGCACTCGCATACACGGGCGGCTTCCAAATTCTTCTCATGGGTGACTTGAATGGACGTACGGGCTCTGATACACCATCAGTCCACGATCCAACTCGAGCATCTCAAGATGATAAAGTCTCAGCCCGCGGCCGCTTTCTATTCAAACTATGCAACGATTTCGATCTTGTATTTATCAGCGGCGCAACCTGCTTCGGCCCAAACAGCGGAAATTTCACCTCGTTCCAAGGGTCTCGACGAACAGTCATTGATTACGCCATATGCTCACGATCCTTATTCCCGAGTGTCCGTTCCTTTAATGTGGAACCTCAAATCTCCGGTTACGATCATGCTGCAATCACAGTTCAACTTGAAGTCGACTCTGATCTGATTTCACCCACTGCGTTTATACGCTCCAAACGGCGCAAACGAGAAGAAGTCGTCCTTCCCATGGAAACCGAACTCGACAGACTTTTAATCTCGACCATGGAAGCTGGCAAAGATGAAACCCAAAAAGCAATGAAGCTCTTCGGCTCAGTCGCGTTCGTTACAAACCCAGTATTGGTAACAATCTCTGGAGTCTGCAAAAATGCTGGTAAACACACAGCATACGCGGGAGCGGCAGCTTTCTTTGGCAATAACTCCGGTCTTAATCGGCACGTCCGTGTATGGGGTAGACAAGACAACGCCAGAGCAGATCTTATTGCTCTTCTCATTGCAATTCAAGCCGCTCCAAGAACCAAAAATCTGACTATTTCAACACGCTCGGAGTACGCTATCCGCTCCATCAAATATTATGCGTCTCGAAACAGCGCTTGTGGCTGGAAATGCGCCAACGGGGACGTTCTCAAGATCATACTTGAGTGGATTCGCTCCCGTACCGCTCCAATCCACTTTGTGCATATCAAGAAGGGCAATCCCTCTGCTACACTCAAAGCTACGAAAGTATTGGCAGACAAGGGGTCCGGACTCCCTCGTTCCGCAACGCCAACCAATCTATCTCCGCCCCCACCTCTTCCTTTCATGAGTTGTCTTCCGAACACCGAGAAAATTACTGCGGACATACCGAATGACACCTTAGATTCGGAATTGACTCTCCGCCACAACGAATGTCGTTCCCCGAGGGTCACAGAGGAAGAGAACGCCTCAATGAAATGAAACGGCGTAACCGCGACAAACTACTGAATGCGCCATCAGCCGCAGTATTCTGGAAAGAAGTCAAACGCCTATCGGACCCCGCACCTATTCCTGCCTCCGTTACGGCAGAAAGTCTTCGGACCGTGTTCGAGAAACGTCTCAACCCTCCCGAAGTTTTACCGAAGTCCTTTGATGCGCCGCAACACGACTTAATCGCATGCTCGCCAATTTGATCCCAGAGTCAACCACTGACTCGTCCTCCGGGAAATTCTTCTCAGCGGAATGGAACGAGGCCAACATGGAATGGGTCAAGGATCATATTCGCCAACACGGAATGTCTAGTGCAACGGGTGAAGATGCTGTTCTATATGCGGAGATTCTAGAAATCCCAAATGACACGCTAGCATACCTGTGCAATGAATGTATTCGGCGCAAGGATGGCCCGTCAATCTGGTTCAGATCAGTCATTATTGGGTTGCTGAAGAAGGGGAAACTCAAAACTGACCCAGACAGCTACAGGGTTATTGCACTCGAAAGCTGTATTTTAAAGGTTTTGACTTTATTGATCCACAAACGTATCACAGATTGGGCAACCTCTCGCGGTCTCATACCTGACTACCAAAACGGATTTCGCGAAGGATATAGAACCAACAATAATCCCTTCATACTCCGTTGCGTTAAGGAATGGGCACGCGCCAAAGGTCTCACGCTGTATGTTGCGGCGGTGGACGCCACCAACGCTTTCCCCTCGACAGATCACCCAACTTTATGGCTGAAGCTCATCAGCATGGGAATGGGAGGCGCGATTTTTGATTGGCTGCGCATGCTATACGAACGCATGGAATACTACGTCCGACACGGGGATCAAAACTCGGAGCAATTCAAGGCATTGATTGGCTTGCTTACTGGAGACCCAGCATCCCCTGTCCTGTGGAATCTATTCATGGCCGATTTGGTGCTCATGGACGACCCGGACGATCCAATTCTATCAAATGTTCGCATCGCTATCTTGGCTCAAGCAGATGACATCCTACTCATCTCAACATCGGCCGCGGGATTACAGCGCAGACTCAACTCACTCGCGAAATGGTGCTCAAAAATTTCATTATAGTCAACATGATCAAGACTATCATCATGATTTTTGGACCGTCACCAAAAGACCTCGAATTCCACCTGGGAGCGAACCTTCTCACAATCAAAGAGAAAGAAAAATACGTCGGCATGAACATAAACACGAGCACTCGAAATATGTTTGAAGACCATTACAAAGCTAAAGCAAGTACAGCTAGGTACTGCGCGCACCGAATCATGGGACTTGAAGATTCCGCAGGCCGCTTAACCCCCAAAGAGTTCAAGGTCCTCTATATGGCCCGTGTCGATTGTCATCTAATTCATGGGTGCGAAGTCTCACCTGACAGTGAGGACATTCACGTAAAAGAACTCTGCATGGTTCAGGTTAATTTTATCCGCCAAATGCTAAATGTTCATTCCCACTCCGTGCTAGTAGGCCTATTTACAGAAACCGGAATCATGCCGCTTCGAATACGTCGCTTCCTGCTTCTACTTGGTTACCTCCAATATCTTCTCACCCTGGAATCATCTCACCTTGCGCGCGTAAGTCTTGATAGCTCAATCAAACTTGCAGCGATGGGGAAGCGATCTTGGGTTGGTGATGTACTCATAGCTGCCAAGAAGATGCCGTTCCAATGCCCGCCTCTCGATTTTGGTAGCGCAAATGACAAGACTGTCGAAGCTTACCGAAAATCCGTTCAAAAATGTGCAGAGAACTGGTTACAACAGGAAGTGAACAACACAGACAAGCTCTATCTGCTACATGGACGACGCGAACCCCAGAAGGACAAGCCTGCCGTTCAAATCACTCTATTCCTTCGGCATTACCTGTCAATGGTTACGACCCAAAGTCATCGCGAAGCACTGACTTCCATCATGCTGTCGACCCATTTACTTGCCTTGGAAAGATTACGGTATGTGGATCATGCACATCAACGCGTACCCAGACAACAACGCATCTGTCGGTTTTGCATGGCAGCGGTTGAAAGTCCAGAACACGCTCTGATCGAATGTCGCACCTCGCCGACAGTTTGTAATCTCCGCGCAGACTTTCTGGACAAATTATTCCGCACAGTGCCAAAACTACACGATACAATGGCCAAACTTACCAGTGTTGAATTCCTCAAGGCCATGGTATATGAGCGTGCAACCATTGTTCTGGTGGCAAAATTTGTGTATGATGTTCTTCAAGTGTTTTATGCCGTGCCGATGCATCGCCCGTAGAGTGAGTCGATGAAGCTAATTTTTTCCAGGTCAATATTCGTGCCGCTGTCAACTATCTGGGGTCTACCGTGGGGCATGGGGAAACTCATGGGGTCTGCGACTAGGGCTTGGAGAATGGGCAGAGGTCCAGGGGCGATGGTGTATTGTACTTGCTTTGTACACCGGGATAATCCCTGGAAACCGGCGTTCGTTATTCGGACCGTGCCGTGTAATGCTACCTACCTACCTACCTACCTAGTATATATACCTACCTCTGTAGTATATAAGCTGGGGGTAGCAGGCCAATCTCTTCAGGAGATTGTAACCCAAAGCCTAACAGCTCTAGTGCAACCTATTCAAATTACAACAGTCTAGCTGCATTAAAACATGTATCTGGATCTTTTTGGAGTGAATTCTGGTCAGCAGTGTTGTCTGAGGCCAGGCCGAGCGTCAAAACGGTCTGACCCTTTTGACCGTGACCGCCGGCTGACCGGGGTCGTGACCGTATTTGACGGTGTTTTGACGGTGGACCCACAAACGCAATTTTCAGGCCTCCTGGTCGCCGCCACTCGTGGGCGTCAAAGACCGTGGTTGAGCGACTCGAGCCGCCCGTCGGGTCCCAACTCGATGATGCCGCCGATGGCGACTCGGTACTGGCACTAGCTATGGAGCTCGACGCAATGAAGTACGCATCTCTATTTCCAGTAGAAACGGGCGCAAGCCGTTGAACGTTGACCTCATCAGAATTTCGCCCAGGGAGCCGGAGCGTGAAGGGACGCGGCCGTCTAATAGTAATATACGATCCCAGAAAATTATGCAATGGGCTGCCTCCATCAGCTGTGAGATGGACAACTCGTGGGATATATCAACACAGCGTTGGATGTGGTTCACGTTCCCGCCAATGCTGATATTGGTCGTCTGGTCTTCGGGATCATCGCTTGGATTCGAATTGCGGCGTATGGCGAACCAGGTGAGTATTGCACCGACTCTGATCCAGACTGCAGATGACGACGACCTTTTTCAAGGTTTATACATGTTGCGTTCTGCAGCCGCTAGCGACGCATTCCATAATTCAGCTCAGAGATTTCCTCAGCCGAAATGCCACCCTGAGACGCGAACCAAAATGCTCAAGGATATTTTGGGATGGTCTTCTACCTCTGGTCATTCCGACAGTGTTCTTTGGTTGCACGGTCCTGCCGGCGCCGGGAAACCAGCAATCGCGCAGACGTTCTGCCAGAATCTGGAGGCAGAAGGTCGCCTCGGGGCCACTTTTTTCTTCAAACGTGGATATCCCTCCCGCGGAACTGGAAACAAACTGTTCCCACGATCGCCGATCAGCTCGCTGTGAGTCGACCGGAACTGAAAACGGCCATCTCCCAAATCGTTGAAGATGACCCTTCGAGACTCGATCGAGCCTTTCCAATTCAGCTGCGGAAGTTGATAATTGAGCCCTGCCGGCGAAGCTTTCGTAGCCGCACCTTGGTCATTGTCATCGATGGGTTGGACGAATGCGAAGGGCCGGGTATTCAGCAAGAAATATTGCGGTCAATTGGTGGCGCCATATATGACTCAGAAGGATCCCTTCCTCTCCGCTTTTTTGTCGCCAGCCGGCCTGAAGCACATATTCAGGAGATGTTCAGCGGCACGCTGCACAGAATCCATCATGCCATGAATATCAACAAGTCGTTTGATGATGTTCGCCGATATCTATCAAACGAATTTGCGCGAATTCATCGGGAACACGATGAAACCATGGCCACGATTCCCCTACTCTGGCCCTCGCTGGATATCATCGACGGCCTGGTGGATAAATCGTCGGGATATTTCATCTAGGCAGCCACCGTCATCGGCTTTATCGACGATAAAGGTTTTCGGCCCGCAGAACGTCTGGACATCATTATCGGGATGTCACCACCCGATTCTGAAGCACCTTTCGCTGCCTTCGATCAGCTATACATTGAAATTCTCTCCAAGGTGCCTCACCGCTCCCAACTTCTCAGAATTCTGACTTTCATTACTGCCAATCTCAGTCGAAAGGTTCTTGATATCGAACGACTTCTCAATCTCAAGGCGGGGGATGTTCGATTAACTCTGCGTGGCTTGAGATCTCTGCTAGAAGTGCCTTCCATTGGCGACACTCTCGGGACGTTAATCGTGCACCATGCTTCATTTCTCGATTTTCTCCATGATGGCACGCGATCAGGGATATTCCACATCGACCACTTTCACCGCCAGAATCTCGCCCGCGATATTTTGCAGGCATTGTCGTACACTCACGACGACCCATCAGTGAATAGGCGTGGTCCTATTGCTTGGTAATTAAAATAGCCAGAATTGCGACATGATTAAACCAGCTTTCTGCAGGGACCTTGGTATTGATGGATTGCACTATATAGTCTCCTCAACTACGGCCTCTGTGGATCTTGTGCCCCTTTTGTATTCCGTCAACCTGGACTTTCTGCTCAAACCAGGCAACAAGGTGGAGGAGGTTGTGGAGGACGACGAGGACGAGGACGGGGACGGGGACGGGGAGGACGTGGAGTACGAGGAGCCGATTGATGCGCGCGATGTGATTGATGACTTCTCGGACTGGTTGAAAGTGAGTTCCATTCTCAACTCGTTGCCTAAGATTGAGTTGCTGTCCGGTAGAAAAGTCTGTCGCTGCCTCCGAATCTAATTCAGCACTGGAAGCAAGTCCGCTTCATGCTTGACTGCTCTGCAGCTTTGGACAATACCAGATTCCCAGTCAGACCAAGGTCAGGCCAAGATGTCGCAAATTATCGCCAGGTTCTTTCCCTGGCCTCGCAAACAATCATCAGGTTTCTTCAAGCAAGGACATTTTTGAACAGTCGTGAAGATTTGTTCATAGTTCGCGTGCAGCTGGATATCTCCTGGGACGATCTCAGGACAAGCTTCTGCTCTTTAGGACCTCGTAATTTGCAGATTTGTGCCTCAGATCCGGCAGCCTTCAGAGAGCACTGGGGCTCTACATTGCAGGATCTTGTTCGTGGATACATGCGTGTCATGAAGAAGATTCTTGCATGCGAGATACCCTGGCAGTTTTGGTGAGTGTCATTATACCTCTTTCATCAGGCACTTTCCCAACAAGGTCCACTAGGGATACCCCTCAGCACTGGAGCAAGTTATTGCGGTCATCCCCTCCATCCACCGAATTTTTGCAGGATTTATATGAAATTGAACCTGTCTTGATGGATCCAGATAGCCCTCTTTTCAGGTACTACAGGCCATGCCATCTCTACGATGTAGTGCAATGGCTCCGGGTAAGATTTCCAAACTTCAAGGATTTCCAATTTACGGATTCAATCTAGGCATTTCCTGAACCTCCTATGGAACTGATTGCTCGATTCGAACATCATCTGGCACGTGCGCTAAAACGTTACGCGCCCCCGTATAAAATGTACATGGATAAATACATCGACGGTATTGAACAGGCCTGGAGAAGATGGCAGGAGACACACAAGCATTACCTGATTTATTGCAATAAATAATATCTTTTCTTTGTCAATACAAAAACTTTGTTGGTCCAGAGCACAACCAGTAAACATATTTCCTTTTGTTACACTCGACCTTTTTTCCGTGCCCAGTGAACATCGGCCAAACAAAATATCCAGACAAATTTCACTTCTAAACCGAAATGCCTGGTTTGCGACTATATTCACCAAATATTCAATTCCTCACTTCGCCGGGGGTCAAATATTCCCTAGATCTGTGAATGGATAGAATGGACCTCACAGAACATTTCTCAAGTGAAAAGGACGTACCCATTCTTATCCTCGTGCGCGATTCCAGCCGTTGGAAATTTGCCAAATAATGCCAAACAATTTGGGAGAAATAGCAAAAAATGAGAGAAAGGTCAAATAAGCCAAATCATCACGTCGTCTTCGGCTACATAGCGAAAGAACCGGACGAGATACTGCTTGCCCCTTCCCCACTGTCTTTCTGCTATAATTCCTTCGAATATCCATTCATCCTCGCCCGCGTCGTTGATAATTGGACCGACAAGTTTTTTTAAAGTTTTTCCGTTATAGTGGCCCATACTTAAGCGCAATTATAAGCAAACTTGAAGGCCAGTGTCCGGAAACCCCATGGAAAGGGGATGCCAGCGATGGAGGAAGGAATGTATTCTTGAATTTCGACTGAGCACTTTTTTTCAAGGTGCGGGAGGTCGAAAATACCAAGTCTCAAATCATATTTGGCGGATCCCGCCAAAACGGTAACCAAAGCTCCCAACCGCTTCGCCAACTGTGATAAGCGCAGCCACGTGCTTGGCGAACGCGGTTGGTCACGAGCCTAAGTTGTTCCAGTCGTTCTCAAGCGCCGAGATTTCGCAGCAAACCAGTATTTTGACCACTGTGCAATCATTTCAAGCCGGATTTTGACCAGGTATTTGTGGGAGGATAGCCAGGGAAATTTGGGATCGAACTGCCTCCTCGGATTTATCTTGACGGCCCTGGTGCCTTTACACGAGAGCTGAGGGCTCTCCACGTCAATCCAAACAAATGCACGTGACAAGTGCTCCCTTACCCCAGCCGAACACGGCGCAAATGAATTCCAATGGCTGGACTGGGCCATTGAATTGCGCTGCCCGAGTCTCAAAATTGCGGGGCATTCAAATAGATGGTGAGTTGTACCAGCCTGCCTACGGCAAAGTGCTCGCCACATTTTTTTGCTCATGGTAGGCAGGCTCAAGGGGGTGTCGGTATTCGAATTTTTTACATCGGGTTGGTTTATGGGGGCTGGCATACGAAATCTGATTTTTTTATATATTTTTCCGATTTTTTTTCAGCAACTTTCCCACGAGGGGGGGGGGTCTGACCAATTTTTTTCGAAAAACGTCCCAATCGATGCGTGCGTTTCGCAAAAAATGTCAAAAAAAATTGGCAAAAATATTCGATCCGGCCATCAAAGTCCCCATATCTCGACAGCCAGAGATCGGGTTGACCTGAAACCTTCAGATATCGATTCCCAGGCCCCATTTTGAGTATATTTCGACCTGATTCCGAAATTCGAATTCCGTCACCCCCTTGGGCAGGCCGGTAACGAGCCTATCGGTCCAAGGCTCTGCAATTGAGGGTCAGGCAAGAAAATGCGGGGCGCCGAGCCACTTACCCTTTAATCGCCATGACATCCAACTCCCACTCGCCCTTGTAGAACCGAAGTATGCGGCCTTGGGTTTGATTGACTTATGTCATTTCAGCTACTATCGATGGTTGCTGGGGGTAAATAATGGTGTCCCTCGATGCCGCGGTGTGTACTTTGAAGAACAAGATCTTGGATTTCTTCCTTGAGTCGGATTATCCCAGCATTTAGATCGCCAGCGGGCGATCATGGCTTCCTCTATCACAGTGTCTGAATGGCTGTAAATATTCGCAGTGAGTAGGGCTATACATTTCTGGAGCGCGCGGCTTAGAAAATGGCTCTGGGACTTCAAGTCACGCGGTTCAAAATGTAAACCTAATTGTAACCCTGATAGTCATGATTTCGGTTGCAGGGATGACCATCGATCCTGCGTACGCCTCATTCACAGAAGCAACCCTGGGATCCTGGACACCAAAATTTTGGTGACTGTGCTTGATGGGAAGGTCGGTATGGGTCAATCTAGCATGAAGCGAAGGTCGCGTATGGGTCAATCTGACTAGCAGGAAGCCGTGCTCCGCACGGTGAAATATATGAGGATTATACGTACCTTTTCTGTGCCCGCATGGAATTGAGCCCCCGTGAGCGCACCAGCGTACGAACCAGAACTCGTCCCCGTAGGTATTGCTATTATTTTGCTAATTTTTTCCTGAATCGATGCCTGCAGGATGATATCCGTGAGTCAGGTTTGAGTGTCTCTGGATGTCTGGGCGCAGAATAACACACACATGTGCCACATTACCTGTAGTGCTCGGATTGACCTAAATTTCTTATATGATGTACCTGGATGTATTCCAGAGGGCAGAAAGTACCGGGATAGTGAATGTGACTTATACTTCAAATGTGGAGCTGGCAGTATTTGGCAATGAAAATTTGGCCCACCATAATGTACAATACATTTGAAGTACACATCACATTGACTATCCCGGTTTTCATGCCCTCCGAAATACATCCAGGTACATCATATAAAGAATTTAGGTCAATCCGAGCACTACAGGTAATGTGGCACATGTGTGTGTTATTCTGCACCCAGACATCCAGAAACACTCAAAACCTGACTCACTAAATCATCTTGAGGTGACCAGAAAAAATACTAACATGCCATGCCCTGCAGGATTTCAGTGCGAATCGAATGAGCCTACTCTCAAGGCAAACGGTTGAGAAATGAGCCCGCAATGAGCATTCTGGTGAAATTTGACCCAAAAAAGAAAAAAAAAAAAAAAACCGTGCCCTAAGTTCTGCAAAGAGCTGATTACATAAACAGATGCAAAGCAAACAGCAATCCTCCGGCGTGTCAGATGAAATTTCAAACTGCACTGGGCTGTTGGTCCAGACACGCACCATGTTGGAAATATAGATTACGTCCTGCTCATTACACATCGCCCTAGTTACATGTCACGTAGTCGCATCATGTAACGCGTCTGCAATCTTTGCATCCCCCCTCATGTCGAGCGGGTCTGTCTGGGTCAGGGAGTTCTATCCCATCTATAGGAGTCACCATTTCTTTTACACCCGACCATCAAAGTCTATCAAAGGAGCTCAGTTGAAGCCCGGTTTCAAATAAACAGATGCAAAGCAAACGGCAAATCCCGCGCAGTGTCATATGCAATTTCAAACTGTGCCGGGCACCACGTCCGAGCACGGAATTCGGCCTACGTCGGACCCACACGGTTCAGCCTCGTCCCGACGACGTATAAAGATGAAACCATCCCTGGCGAACTGAATTCTAAAACAGCATGTTGAGGCTTCCCGATCCTTTCGATGCCATAATAATTCTTCCCTTCAAAATGGGGATTCTATTTGCATGCACTGCTCAGCTCGCCGTCCCACTCAATTTCCACCCATCACACAGCTACACAAACGGCTGGTTTTTACTGTCAGTCTTGAGACGCTTGTTATGTGATTCTGTTTACCTGGAGCCGCAGGTAAGCTGTCTCTGGTCTTGCAAGGACCACACTTGGTCCGCTCAGCTGGGAAGAATTTATATGTGACGCTGCAGTCAACACATTGATGAAGTTTCTAACCCAAGTTAGAAGATGAATACATCAGAACCATCGTGTGCACGTACTTCCACTACCGCAAGCGTGATTTTGTCTTCGCCGCACGCTTCGCGTTTTACACATTTAAAGCAGCTGGGGTGGTCTGGACCCAGGTTATTGAAGACAAGCCCACAGTCGGCACAGCTGTGGTCGGGAGCCATGCAGCGAAGTATTGGGTTCCGGAGAGTAGGACGACACGATTTGACCTTGGGATATTTCAAATCTTTTCAAATTTGGCTGCCTCAAGCCGGTCGCGATCGTGGTCACCATTGCGGAAGGCAACCCTGAAGGTAAAAGGCAACCCTGAGGGCTTACATTAGGAGGGACTGCCGAATATGATTGGGCTGCTACAGTACAAAGGGGTGTAAACTAGCCGGTACTGTACATCTATTGTGCCAGGTCATGCTTTTCAAAATGCCTGCCATTTGAAATTGATTGCATCTCTATTGCGTCAGGTCATGCTTTTCACAATGCCTGCCATTTGAACACACCTCTATTGTGTCAGGTCATCTTTTCAAAATGCCAGCCATTTAAATGCACCTGTATTGTGTCAGGTCAGGCTTTTCAAAATGCCTGCCATTTGAACCAAGAGGTGAGCAATGAAGAACAGGTCCGCATTTTGAAAAGCATGACCTGACACAATAGAGGTGCACTCAAAGGGCTGGCATTTTGAAGCATTTTGAAAAGTGTGACCTGGTGCAATAGAGGTGCATTCAAAGGGCCAGTATTTTGAAAAGCATGACCTGACACAATAGAGGTGCATTAGTGTTGCCACGGCTCAGCTTCCGGCAGCTAGCCGTTTCCGAGCCGTTCAATTTACGGGAGAATTTTTGGCGGCCGACCCGAAAGAATTGCGACGTCAGAGACCCTAGTGGTGCCTCTTGCCTTGACGATCATCACTTCTACACCAATGCCTCCCATTCCCCCAATGGCTCGGACAGCTAAGCCGAGCCGAGCTAGCTGTAGCGAAGCCGTGGCAACACTAAGGTGCATTCAAATGGCAGGCATTTTGAAAAGCATGACCTGGTGCAATAGAGATGCATTCAATTTGAAATGGCTGGCATTTTGCAAAGCATGACCTGACACAATAGAAATGCATTCAATTTCAAATGGCTGGCATTTTGAAAAGCATGACCTGACACAATAGAAATGCATTCAATTTCAAATGGCTGGCATTTTGAAAAGCATGACCTGACGCAATAGAGGTGCATTCAAAGGGCTGGCATTTTGAAAAGCATGACTTGGCACAATAGAGGTGCATTCAAAGGGCTGGCATTTTGAAAGGCATGACCTGACACAATAGAGGTGCATTGAAAGGGCTGGCATTTTGAAAAGTGTGACCTGACACAATAGAGGTGCATTCAAATGGCAGGCATTGTGAAAAGCATGACCTGACACAATAGAAATGTATTCAATTTCAAATGGCTGGCATTTTGAAAAGCATGACCTGACGCAATAGAGGTGCATTCAAAGGGCTGGCATTTTGAAAAGCATGACCTGGCACAATAGAGGTGCATTCAAAGGGCTGGCATTTTGAAAGGCATGACCTGACACAATAGAGGTGCATTCAAAGGGCTGGCATTTTGAAAAGTGTGACCTGACACAATAGAGGTGCATTCAAATGGCAGGCATTGTGAAAAGCATGACCTGACACAATAGAGATACATTCAATTCCAAATAGATGCCATTTTGAAAAGCATGACCTGACACAATAGAGCTGCATTCAAATGGCAGGCATTGTGAAAAGCATGACCCGACGCAATAGAGATGCATTCAATTTCAAAAGGCTACCATTTTGAAAAGCATGACCTGATGCAATAGAGGTGCATTCAAAGGGCTGGAATTTTGAAAAGTGTGACCTGACGCAATAGAGGTGCGTTCAAATGGCAGGCATTGTGAAAGGCATGACCTGATGCAATAGAGGTGCATTCAAAGGGCTAGCATTTTGAAAAGTGTGACCTGACACAATAGAGGTGCATTCAAATGGCAGGCGTTGTGAAAAGCATGACCTGACGCAATAGATATGCATTCAATTTCAAATGGCTGCCATTTTGAAAAGCACGACCTGACGCAATAGAGGTGCATTCAAAGGGCTGCCATTTTGAAAAGCATGACCTGATGCAATAGAGGTGCATTCAAATGGCAGGCATTGTGAAAAGCATGACCTGACACAATAGATATGCATTCAATTTCAAATGGCTGGCATTTTGAAAAGCAGTGCAATCGACCTGCATTTAAAGGGCTGGCATTTTGAAAAGCATGACCTGGCACAATGGAGGTACATTCAAATGGCTGGAATTTTGAAAAGGATGACCTGACACAATAGAGGTGCATTCAAAGGGATGGCATTTTGAAAACCATGACCTGACACAATAGAGATGCATTCAATTTCAAATGGCTGGCATTTCGAAAACCATGACCTGACACGATAGAGGTGCATAAGAGAACGGTAGGGCTATAAAGGCTATTAAGTGAATCGAATCAATGTGAGGACACACCGACAGCCAGGTTTCGGTTTCTATTCGCGCGGCCCGTCCGAGCGCGGGATGGAGGCAATCAACAAATTGTACTGATAGAACAGTTGATTTCTCGGTCAATAAGTCATTTCAGGACAATTCCTTCGTACAAGGTAATGATTTGATTTCCCTCTTACTTCATCAACTCTGCATCAATTTCTGGAAACTTGAATGTGTCAGAAGGGCCATTCCATGGCACAGTGTTATACGCTGAGGAAAAATGCTTTCCCTTCGAAATCGGTTCATGGTAAACCATTGTTCGAATCAATTGGTCAACAGCCCTCCAGAGGGGTGCAACGTGGCTGTGACATTATTATTTACAGTAGGAATGGTTGCCATGTTCCCAGCTCTCCAATGGATCCGCAATTATCCAAATCATTGGCAGTCCTGTGGAGAAATGGGGCTAACAATATGCAGTTGAATCACTCAATGCAAATTTTGACAGTCCTGGATTTTGAGTATTACCGACCAAGTGGTCCACGGGCGGAAAGCGCTCGTTAAGCCCTCTCAAACGCACCCAAAATCAGCTGAATCCGTTAAGAATTGAGTGCCAGGCGGCTGCAGCAAGGTGAGGGATCAAAATTGATCTTATTTTGAAAAATTGATGAGTGCCATTAGATATGCAAACAGCTATAAAGAAGGTCTCCCAAATTCCTTAAAATCTCGTCTCATTTTGTGAACTTTCACAGCCTTCCCAATGGGAGTTGCAAGTGCCGGCTAAAGCTTTGGTATGTGGTTCCGGTTCCAGCTGCCAATGCTCTGGTTGGTTTCACTCTTGTGTCTGTTGGCTGGGTTAGACGCCCTCCTGCCATACATAATTACATACATTCTGAATACTGAATTATGGGTACCCACGATTCCAAAGCAATGGGAGACTTCTACACAAAAGTATTTACCTTGAAATTCGGGACTTCGGAAAAAGTCAAGGCACGTGACAATTTAGACCCTCAGGAACTCAAGTGCAACACGCCCCCGTCCAGTGTCCCGTGCCGCCCGGATACACTATGTGGACACCTGCAGCGAGGAGGTGATGGCAGAACGGGACCATGAGGTCAAGTTCCTCCCAGCGCCGGCAGACTACGGCTTCCCGAAACCTTTGGATGGCTGTTGACATTTGTTTTTGCATTATTTACCCTGCCACTGAAAGGTACATTGCAATATGGTACACACTGGCCACCCGGTCAAGCTCCACCATTAATGCAATGTACCCCCCCACCACGGCAGGGTACATTGCAATAAAGGTACAGCTACACCTCACCCGCGAGTACCCACGGGTTTAGCATTACCCGCAAGTACCCGCATACCCGCGGGTAATGGACCCGCGGATCCGGGTCATCCATGGGGAAAAACTCATACAGATCTGGGTTTGATATTTTTGAGCATGAGTACCTGTGGTCACGGATCTGAGTCACCTGCGGGTGCACTCGTGGGATGCCTTAAACCGTACGATAAAACGGTGTGAAATGTGTCCCAAATGTCGGAAAAATCGAAATTGCCTTATTTCACTTTGTTCAACCTTTCATTATAGGGCTTTGTAAGGCCTTATAAGACCTTATAATCACCTTATAACCACCTTATAAACCGCAGTTTAACCTGATAATGACCTTATCACCAGTGTTGTCACTGACCCGGTCAGACCGGGTCAGTCAATGCTGTCTGGTCAATGGATGATGCATTGACCGTTTTTGATTGACCGGTCAGTGGATTTGAGGAGACGTGAGTCGATGACGTAGGGATGATGTCGAGAATTGGATTATTTGTTGCAAGCAAACATTGTCGCGGTCCGGGAATCCGAAAGTCTTGATCGACCGGTCATTGACCGGTCAATGACCCCGTCGATGCATTGACGGGTCAATATCACTGACCTTTATTGACGGTCAGTGATTGACCTTGACAACACTGCTTATCACTTGAAAGTCTCTTATTTCGCCTTATAACTCCCTTATAACCCCCTTATAGCCCACTCTCAACTGATAAGACCAGGATAATATCTTATAGTTTAGAAAGGTTTTTTCCGACAAATGGTCATGGGACTTTCGACGAACTGATTGCATGCGACTGAGATGAATGTGAGCCTTGTTTCTGAGCACGACGTGCATCCGCGGTGCTCCAATCATATTTGGTTGTTCCAGGAAATAGTGGACATCGCATTGTTGGCCTCGTCGTATTTGGTTAAACAAAAGAGGCTGTAGTACTCGGTGTATGTCACATCCGAAAAGGGCCGGGGTAGCTCGGATGGACCAACAGGAAATGATCCAAGGGGCCGCAAGAAATCGCGTTCTAGCTGAGATAAAGTCGGCAAGAGACCATTTTTCCATGAGTATTGGCGATTGGATGTGCTTCCCGGGAATGAATTGGGAGCGCGCTGATGGCGGGGAATTTTTTCGCGACGTGAAAGCCTAAGATTCGCCATGCTGCCTGGCCTGCAGACAGGTAGCGCGCATTCCAGTAGTCATCAATCTCGTCGACTTTTTCCGGGTCTTGCTCATTGCGAGCGTAGCTAACAATTCTTGATTTCGCAGGTGACAAGGTGCAGGGCTGAGTGGGGAAGCAAACAGGAACAAATTCTATGCACTGAACCTCATACAACTCCCTAGTTCTCCACCATTGCTGTTCCAATGCTTTGACTCCAGGGCAAAACCAAACATTTGGTCTTTGTCTCTCGGTGAAGAAACGGGCTATGGGAGACGAGAAAACTGTGATGTCATTTATTCCGCTTCGAAATCCAGCATCCCTTTATGGTGCCTCTCACTTAGTCCCCGCTAGTTTTGTACAGTGGCCAAATCGATCTGAGAAAAATTTTGGCTTGGAGACACCCAAAATTGACCCATCGGAAACAGGATTTACACTGATGAATGTTGTAGCAAAAATGACTTACCATTTCAATCGGATTAAGCTCACAATGGAATTTAGGCAAGAAAATGCATTCATGCCCTGCCTTCGTGATTACTGTTTCAAGCATTGATGGTTGATTCAGGAAATCATCCTGCTGGCTCAGGAGACGAGCCATGCAACATCCAGTGTTTTCTACCAGACAGACAGGTGCACATTTTTCCCGGAGCCCAGAAACATCGAAGCCATGCTCAACCAAGACATCATGAAGTCCCTTGGCCTCACCATTGGCTGTTGTCATCTTCTGGACCTTACCCAATTGTGAGGGGTTGGGTTGGTCTCAGGAATAATTGTGTCATTCTGTTTCCTTTGCTTTCCACCATTTGATTTATTCATATGCGATAAGCCTTTTCCGTTTGAATACCATAATGGAAAACCACGCTGCATAGCCCCTGGGTCCCAGAAGGTTGCCACGCCGGCGTGACCCGGATCATCTATGTTGCCATAGTGATCCCAATCTAAAAAAATCATTTGTCACCGACCTCTATGTCTTTCATTGCTCACCGTACAACTCTCTCGCCGGACGAGCTGCTTACTGTGGGTGGCGGCACGTGGTGGGTATCTGAATTTGCTAGTGGTCAGGCGGGGAACGACGCCTCAGAGGTGAACCCCCTCAATAACTAACTGCGGGAACAAATTTGACCTGAATTCCAAGTATGAGACGTGGCTGATGCTCGACCCCTATGTTGTGTATGGGAATCAATTCTGCGGGGGGCGCGTTGCAACGCACGAGCCACTCAAAAACCCCGCGAACGACGATCGTAGCCACTTTGCCGAGGATCGTCATGGTCTCTCCCCGCAGATGCCGGGAAGAGGTTTTGTTGGTCGCCTTATTACGGGCGCAGATGATACTCCCTCTGTTTCTCGGGGCAAATTCGAATTCGTATCTCCGGAAAGCCTTCGCCTTCCAGAAGACGTGCAGATAAGGATACGCTTCAGCAAGTGGACGCATTAATGTCCCTCAATTAACATACAACTTAGTACCGAGGCGGATTACAGCGCCATTACAAGCCCCATGTCTGGGATCAGCGGGGGGGTCTTCCTAGCTCATGGCCGCAACCCTCTCCCGAGCCCTCCTCCATCATTCCCTCTGCGATCCCTCCAAGCGCTCTCCACGATAGCTCAAGGTGTTCTACTACCGAAGAGTACCTACGTCGTCAACTTAGTCTCCCGCCGAAAGTTTCTATCAACTTGTGGGCCGTACCCGAGCCAGCGGACGGAGGGAGGCCCACTACGCCCCTACCCATGTTAATCATGCTCGCAATCCATGGCAGCGGGAAAGAAAGGTTGACCCTGCGGGAAATATGCGCAGAACTAGCCAAACGGTTCCAATGGTATCGAGAGCATGATCAGAACCAGACCCCCTGGAAGGTGAACGAACCTCGTGGCATGACTCGGTTCCCGTACTCACGTAGGACTACGACCAGGGCTCCATCCGCCACAACCTATCTTTGAACAAAGTCTTCAGAAAAGTCGACCGGATGACTGAGCGTGGAAAGGGGGCCTACTGGGAGCTCGATATTTCTGGAGGTGAAGGCTACAAACGGGATCGCAAATCTTCGAAGGCGAGGGGACAGATCGTCCATGCCCCCACCGTCAATTCCTCCCATCCCCCACCCCCGCCTGCGCGCACACCTGCCCCGCAGATCGTTGCGGCGCCTTCGGTTCGCCGCGACAAATCAAACGCGATCCAGGCCCCCTGCGACTTCACCAATGAAGTACGCATCGGCCCTGTTTACTGGGAGCGGGAAATCACGAGGTAGGCCCGGTCCGGAACGCGACGACCACGTCCTGGCAAAATGGTCTGAAGACGCAGAAGGCTTAATATATGATACAAAAGGCCCCCAAAATTTTCCCGGTGAAGAAGAGGCAGGGAGCCGGTCTGCGGGTCCTTGTAATGGGTCGGTGATCCGGGAGGTTTAGAGTAGATTTTGAAAATAAAAGGTTGCAAACGGCCTCGAGAGGTAGAGTACAAAAATGAGAAGCGGAGCCCCCCTCCCGGTGTAGTTCGGTCCGGTCGCATCTCCATGTGGCAAAAATCCACAAATGTAATCCACACCTCAATTCCAGATCAATTGAAAATCAATCCACAAATACTAATGTCTCTCCGTTCCGTCTATAAAAGCTCATCTTTAGGAGATCAATCTGCAGTATTCTCTACCCATCGCGTACGGTGCAACACTCACATTTGAGCCGGGTTCTTCAGATCTTCCGGTTCCCAATACATCGCCTTCCCTCAATAGATGACTCAGTGCCACATTTTTTATGGTTTTCATAGACGCGTCGACATACTCTTCTCCGGTCAAACCATGTACTGAAAAGGTACAGTCGCCTTCGGTCGTCCCATATTCTTCTAAGTCATCGATTACCGCCGTAGCACCAGCGGGAACCGAATCCGAGGCTTCTGGATTAGTACGTCTGTAGTCAACTACGACAGGTCAGGTTCTCTTTGGATATTTCAAGGTCAACATATCCCTCGTGATTTAATTTCAACCACTCCAGAGCTTCGATGACCTTTTGATGTCGTACCAACATAGGAGTTCTATCAAACTCTTCCGGCGTTGGTTGGGAAGGTCCAGTGAATACAAAGGCCAATAATTCGTTCATTTCTTCTCTGCTGGGTGGCAGCTTCATATAGACACTCAACATGGGCTGCGAGAACAATATAGCGTTCGCATTCATTCGAACCTGACAAGAATTGACTCGGATTATGCATCTGTTGTGATGCACCTTGGCAATAGGGGAGCTCAGACGCACGCAGGAACGCAGGCGCGCAGGTGCGCAGGAGGTCATGTGGGCTGCTTGATGTGACCAGAGTCACTCCAGTCCCGAAAGGGAAAATGTCCCTAATTATGATACATCTCATCGATAAGACGACGTGCGGGCCTGATTTAAGTGATACGATACAAAATAAATGACCTGACAACGTCCCACCACCATCCCGGCACTCAAGATGACTCGCAAAACCTGCCATCCACAAGTTATGCGATCCTACAGGATCCACATGTTGAGGCGCGACCTTATTACCCCTCCTGACACCCTAATCAATAGGCCTGGTATTATTATTATTAGGCCACCATTCAAAGCCCAGGGGAGCGTCTCAAGCTCCGGCTCGGCTGAAGCTTTGCTTTGGGGATCTTTTTCAGCTTGTCGGCGTGCTTGCGAGGAGAACGACGGAGTGGTGACTTTTGAGGGGAGGTTTTCTTCCCCCGGGCCATTGGTAGTCTCCTGTAGTCAGACTCCACGAGTTATATGATAGTCGATAAAACTTTGATATAGAGTCTGATTCTATTGGCATACTGTACCCGAAGCCGCAACTCGGATTTGCCGTGAGCCGCGAGTGACGACACGTGATTTATTCTCCCACGTTCCGCATCGGGAAGACGCGTTTGACAGGACTTCCTCAAATATGAGTCCCAAAAGAGTCCTGGCTCTCTTTCGAAAAGTTGAAGGTGTTCAAACAAGCTTACAGCAGATGGCAGTACCGAAGGCGCGCAAAATTTCCGTTTTGGGAAGTTTTGATCGTCTGCAAAGAATGGTTCATATCTCCCTGGGTTCTCAACGGATTCGCATGAAACATAGATGGATCTTCTGGAGTAATTCATGCGCAATTAGTTATGGAAAGAAACCTGTCGAAATATTTAATTTTAGATGAATTGGCTAAGGTGGCCTTTCGGGACATAAATTCCAGCTAGCAGGCCCACGTCTGCTCCGATCAGGCCGTGAGGGAGGAACCATGTACGTTAGGATAAATGTAATAGAGTCGTCCCGTCGCGCAACAACTCAGCTACAAGCGCCCGCGCACGGAGAGCAGAAGGGAAAAAAATTTGTCAATCGCGTGCGATAGTCCCGTGACTCCTATCCAATCCAGTGACCTAGCTGACGTCTCGCTTCCGCTCTTTCGAGTCAATCCAGATACGCAGCCACAGCAAGTGGCTTCAAAGACTCTTTTCATCTCCATTTGTTTACTAGGTTATTTTTCGCAACGAAAAGCGTCCACCTTGATAAAAAATGGGGGTGTCAAGCTCGGAGTCCATTATATGGGTCGACTGCGAAGGAGAAGACGAAGACTTTATTGAAATCGTCGAGAGTATACAGCCCAGTCGAGAGTCTGTGGTCCGCCAGCCGCCCTCCGGCCCCAGCTCCACGACTTCGCGGCCCTCAGGAACGCGCCGTCGGTCTCAATCCCCGGACTCCGATATCGAGATTATCGATACTCCCCCATCAAAAAGGCAAAGATCTGGGCCAGATTGCGAAGGAGAGACCCCCGACGACTATGCACTCGCACTCGCTCTCCAGAAGCAATGGGAGGAAGAAGATGGCGTTGCGCGGAAGCGAGCTGCTGAAGATGAAGAACGCAGCCAACAGCTTATCGCACGCCTTCAAGCGATGGATGAAAAAATGGACATGAAACGACGCATTGCCCCCCGAAAACGACGCAAGGGCGGTCAAGACAACGCCGTCCCTGAGGATGGTATCGTGTTCAAATTTGTGGTTGACGCCGACGGGAACACGCTCGAGGGTGATCCAGACCCCGACAATGTGGCGCATTCAGAGAATTATCCGTAGGCTCTCCCAGTCATTCATGCTTACGTCGGGAACTTTAGTCTGGAACTGGTCAAACGTGTTTTCGAAGAGCCGGGACCGGACATGCTAGGCGTAGGGACGCAGCGGCTGAAGGTCAAAACTGGTTCGTGGCCAAAATCGGTTGAACGACAGCGACATTCAACGCTCGTATCAGTTACCTGGTTTGTGAATGTCAAGTTGGAAGCTCGATTCGAAGCCGCCAAGGAACTCCTCGCCTCCCTTGGGATTGATAATAGTGAGACAAATCTCTTCCACGGCACGGCTGCGAACAACATTCAACCCATACTCGAAGTACGTGAACCCAACATGAATCATACTGTTTTTGACTTTGACGCTAGGGCGGGTTTCTGATTCCCGGCGTCTCCTCGGGCGGCAAAATGGTGAATGGTAAAACTGAAGGTTATGGTATATATCTCGCGTCGACCGCCTCCGCTTCTCTTGGGTACGCTCGGGGAATCAACAAAATGTTCATGTGTCGTGGTACGCTGCTTTCCCCATCTCAAAATTCCTGCTTATTTTTGGACAAATGCGATTTCAGTGGTAACTGGTCGAGTTTCAAACGAAAGTAGGTAAATAATAACCACGTAGCATCGTCATGTCTCACGAGCTCTACAGTCAGCCATGCTAAGCCTCGTCCACTGGGCCAAAATGGCTATGAATCGTGGTATGGTACGGGCGCAAGCGTTGGCCATTTCTACGTCGTTAAACATGTCGAACTCGTTCTCCCGCGATATGTAAGTGGTTACAAACGTGCTCTGATCAAATCCTATTTATCGCTGCAGGTGGTGGAGTTCGACATGCCAGTTCCACCGTTTTTTAATCCGTTTAATTTTGCACCTGCCATCGACCCACTTGCATTCGCGCCTCCTTTGCCTCCTTTGATCCCGCCGCACCGTTTTGGGGTGTCCGCGATTAAACGTGGAGCCGCTGAAAATCAGGATGTTAAAGGTGTTTTTGTTATTATTCTCGCTTGTTTGAACCATTCACCAAGGAAGCACAGGAAAAGGAAAAGCCCGAGTGAAGGAAGAAAATCCGAACTGAAGACCCAAGGACGTTTACGTATGATTTTCCTCGTCTCAGAATAGATAATGTATGTGTTGAGGACTTGCAGTAAGTAGGAATGAGCTTTGAATGAAACCTTTGCATATGGAACATTTGGTTATCACTTCTTTGGTGGCCATAAAAAGAAGCTCAAACTTCGAGCTATCGTACCCTACAGGAGCTCGATTTGGGACGATTTGCTATTATAGACTCACTTCGGTAGATTCACATGCTATAATTTGGACTCTTTGACCTCGCATCACGATTCGATTGTGCTTCAAGCTGGTATAATTTTCAATGCGGGTTTGCTTTGACTAACACGTACTCCTCTCAAGTTTCCATACTAGCGGGCCAGCACGTTCTGGGCCCATCCGTCGCCTCTACAAGATACACACAGAAGAGCAACTTCTTATTCCATGGGGCTACGTGTACCGAGGCTATTTTACAGTGATGTATGCATGCCGGTCCGACCACGGGCTCACATAAAATTTCGTGGCCATGTCCAACACATTCTGGCTCGTCCCATTCCGTGGAACGACTGGACCAAATTGAGGAAATAGATGGATACTGCGCCGAATATTTTCCACCCTTTCTTCGGGTCTTGAAATATTATACATCAAATGATTGGGATCTGGACGTCTAGGGAACCCAGAAAACCACTCCACGTTTGCAAGATGTCTTGGAGGGCGTGCACCTGGGAACAGATAATCCGAGGTCTTTGAAAACCAACCGAACTCGGCCAACACGGACCCTTCGAACTAAGTGAGCATTCGGACCTACAGTCCGATTGCTCATAAGACAGAGGAGACTGTACTTTCAAAACAACCAGACCTCCGTACTCTGCACGCAAAATTATCAGAGTTTCAATCCATTCGGCTTGCGACTCATGTAATGTTGGGCCAACTTGAACTTACTCCGCTTATGATCCTATACGTATTGTTGGGATGTAAATCCACTACCATCTTCGTTAGCTACACCACTTGCACAACGAAGCTGCCGCACTCATTATTTGGATTTAAATTCACTAACGTGGTTGCTTGCGGGCCCTGTACATGCTTCCGAGACTACTCTGAACGGCCTACTATGTGCCTCATCTGGAATTTGCTCCTCTGGGGCGGTCCGTGGCTCCGGTGTCTCATATTTCGGCGCTGGTCAATACGAATGTTTCTCGCGGTTCAGATTTTGCTCCGAGCCATTATTGCCTTTTACAGAGGGCAGTTTACGGTCTGCCATTTGAAACGCATGTGACTCGGACTCGTTGCCTTCTTTTCTCCTCCATGTCAAGGCTTATGCTTGAGAAATGCAGCAAGACAATGTTCATCCTTCCCATAATCAATACCAGCACTATGCGGATCCATATGAAGGCAATCACTACAATCACCACGAGTCTTTACCGCCTATGACGTATGATTTTCGCGTGGAAAACCAGTGAGTATCCCCTCAGCAATTATATGTCTTCGCTGATGTTGACTTAGATTTTATCGACCTCCGGGTGGGTGCTTTCCTCCACCGCATCCCCAGTACACGTCTATCGGCATTATGTTGGATATCTTCCGATGCCTTTCCACCCGTGGATCACTGTTCATTGGCCTCAGGAATGGATTGACCCAGAAATTGGACTACCTTGTCAGCACTGTTGGTACCAATGTGAGTGCCGGTAGGAACACGCTCCGGGACTGCGCTGGAAGGGAAACATTCGACAAGCAAAATTCCAGCCATTTGCATGCAGGTCCCTTGCGCCAGGTCACGCTTTTCAAAAGGCCAGCCATGTAGAAAAGGCAAAAATCGCTTTGGGTGCAATCTGAGGACATGGCAATGTTCACAGAGGTCAGGGCTATCCACTCGCGATTGGCGCGGCTCAAAAACATGCTCCAGGACT
>JARJLF010003004.1:0-24456 GCA_029378395.1 Mycena leptocephala | reverse complement strand
TTTGCACATCCGAATCCTCATTGCGTTGTCGAAGTCGATTCCTCGTCCAAATCGAGCAGATCGCTATTTTCCCGCAAGCTAAGAATCAATAGATGTTCGGGAGAGAAAACTCAACGTAGCTCACTTCGCATGCATTGCTTCTTCTGAGCCACAAAAACCAGGGCCGTCTGTACTTCCACGGTGTGGCGCTAGGATCGGGGTTGAATCCACATCCATGGTGTCGCCTGCCCGTGCAGATTCGGTGGTAGGCTGCGGAGACGAGCCCGGGGCGGATGAATGCAAGTATCTTGGGACGTCTGGCGCTACTGCTGCTCTGGAAAGTCGCTGCTTGGTGGTCAATTTACTCTCGGGAGCACCAAAAGTGCCAGGAGGTTCATAAATTTTGATGCTACGCCGCTGCGGAAACGGGGGCGGGGCCATTGGCTCAGTGCTCTCTCTCTGGGTTACGCAGTGCCAATCAGGTAGGAGAACAAGCAAACGGAAGACTGTCGAAGAGACAACAAAAGACTTTGATGGGGTATGTTTGGCAAACAAGGTGGAATACAATATGACACAACCAGGACAACGCTTTCCGCTCGTTTTTGGAAATTTTGGAACTTAGACGCGTTTTGTTCCAAGGAAAATGTAGTCGCAACAACTTCAGAACACAAAAAAATCATCGAAGTTGACACCAAATTATTACAAGCTGAAGATTTTAACGCGCACTGGTCCGCTTACGCCTTAAGCCCAGAGCCGAACGACAACGGTGCACGAGGATATCTTCTATTCTTCTCTGGGACATCTTCAGCAACAAATGCGCGAGCACAGAAGACCCACCTCCCCGCACCTCTACATCCAACCCGCCGGAGTCGATATTTGCGAGACTTTCGGGCAGGCAACAGTCCGATGCGCTGGGGCCCAAACTCTAGTCAATCATCTCCGGTGAAGGATCATGGGTGTTGAGGAATCTCCGCCGGTTGGTGGATCTGCAACGCGGAAAGTCCCTGCACACACCCCCGAATACCTCCGTCAAGCCTTTGGTGGGCGGGGATCGGTGTTCATTAGGTTGCCCTCCTGCGACTTACTCCGCACGGCCCCGTACCTCCGTCCGCACAGGGAGGTGGCCAAGGTGCCACAGGCCGGTGAGGTACTGCACACGATCCCACAAGTCATATCGCCCAACCAGGCGGTTGATAGAGGACTGCGAATCGTGTCGTCATCTCGCCGCCGGCAGCGCTCCCGTATGCGCGGCCGAATGCCGGAGAGGGCACGAAGGGCTGAGCCGGTCCCTTGTCGTCCTGTCGAGTCAGTGTGCTACCGACTGAAGGACTGGTGAGGAGGAGACAACATGAAGGGGATGAAAAGACTCACAGCGGGGCGCAGTGATGGCGGTATGAAAGAGAGAAGCACCAGACGGTTAGTGGCTGACATTTTTCACTTGTTTGATTCCAATTTGCAAATCAGAGGTCATGTACTATCGATCACCCACCTTTGCAAAAGTTTTTTGATGGAGGTGCGGTTGACGCATCTGGGCTCGGATTGGTCTGAAATTTTGACTGAGGCGAGCCTTGCATGCCATTAGCTTCCTTGAATATTTGCAGAATTTTTAACGAGCTGCTAAGGGAGCCTAGAAGATGCCGAGAAGAAAACCCAAATCACCCACCTTTGCAAAAACTTTTGGCAGGCGATTGGCAGGCGATCAATGCCATCAAAATTTCCCAAAATCCGACTCTTGATTTTCTTTAGGGCTCAAATAGGCCCCAAACATTCTATAAACTTTGCAGTACATTTTTAGATGCTGAAATTATCTCCCTGTTTTATCCCGAGGCAATTGAGCTTGAATTGAGCTCACTGGATCGAATTTTTGCAAAGGGGTACATTTTTGCAAAGGTGGGTGATCGATAATACTCCTTTTCAACCTATGACACAATTAGAGCAGAACGTCAAGAGACCAAGACCATCGCCTTCAGATCGTGACAGCTCGAAGTCATCTCCGGCGGGGGTGAAGTTGATTTTGTGTTGAGCGGCGGCGACGGAAGAGAGGTTGTTGGTCAACCTCGTATCGGGCGGCGGTGGGGGTGTGGAGGTCTTTGGAGGTCCAACTTGGTTATCGCCTTTGTTTAGGCGGAGACGGGAGCTTCGTGGTCTCCGGCAGCGGGGGCGTGCTTTTCTTCCATCTTCAGTATAAAGCCACCTAGATGCACATGTTTTGAAGGAAAGAAGGAGCGAGTGGCGGTGTTTGGGCTGTGGTCGTGTTTGCCGATGCCGGTGGTCGGCACCAATCTCTTCTCCTTTCACTAGTATCACTACCATGGCGTTCGTCTGTGCCACTGGTCTGGCCGACATCTTTCTCTCGCAGTTCTTGTCTTGAACTTGTTTGGCTCTTGGCCTCGGTCAGGGTGCCCCTCGGACCTCGGTGCACACTGGTGACTGAAGCATCCGAAGCATCTTTGGCTGTACCCTTGCGCTGGGATCGCAAATCTCAATCCGAAGAATCCCTTATTCACGCCCTGCCATGAGCTCCGCAAGTTGCTTGCTTGCTTGTCTCGGTAACTTTGATAACTCAGGCTCGCGTGGCATAGGCACAAGGATCAGCACGATGAACCGGGACGTCTACTGAAACAGTGAGACAATATGCTCGCCGGATTTTACCGCCTCCACAGTTACCTACCATGCCTACCTCCGTGGTATGCAGGAGAATCCGGTTTCAATAATATTTCATAGTTTTTCATTCGTCGCTGCTTGTCTTGAAATATCGAGTTGACTTTGTCTTTGATTCGGTGAGTTCAATCCTAGTAGCGGATGAGCCTTGACCTCGACTAAGATTTGACTGCCCGCCGTCCACCACTCAGTGCACGGACTTGCACGAAATCCGGCACAGCGAAGCAGGAGCGGGGTGTGGATCGTGATGGTTAAATGATCCGACGCGCCGGCTGCAATTTTTTTTTATCAGCGACAGTCATGGGACTCAGTCTCGAGAGATCATTCCAAACTGAAATTATTTGGACATTATTATGCACGGCGGAGAGAGGGATGTCCCAGCTTCAAAACAATGATAGGTGATTTCATCCAGCTTGACACTTTTCACAGCATACTCAAAAGAGCTCATTGTCTGTTAGCCGGCTTTTTCCGGCGTGAAGAACTACTACGTATGTACTCAGGTGAAGATTGAGGCGAAGATAGAAAAAAAAAGGTCCATTTTTTAATATTAGACCCAACATTTGGAGTGACGCGGTCCCGTGCTCGCTGTTTTCATCGCATGACAGCCCCATGATCGATGACCGTGCGTCGTTCGGCTCGTTCCCATGATTCATCAAGGAACATCCCCATTTCGTACGAATTCTCGACTATTTAAACGCAATTTGAGTTACGAATCATTCTCTTCTCTCGCCCATGGTTTCGCTACACCTTCTAAGTCGACTCTGTACGACTGCAGCTACTGTGCTCCTGACGGTTCCGCATGCGAGAGCGCAAACCGCCCCAATAGTTGACCTGGGCTATGCACGGTACCAAGGGTTCGTGGACACTGCTACCAACATCACGCAGTTCTTGGGGATTCGATACGCGGCGCCGCCTATAGGTGAACTATTCATATCCCTATCTCAATCTAGCGCGAACTGAAATGAGAGAACAGGGGATTTGCGCTTCAGGGCCCCGCAACCTCCGGCCAACGAGACCGGCGTGCAACTGGCCACATTCCAACCCAACTGGTGTATGCAGGCCAGTGATGGGACATCTCCGACTAATCCATTGAGAAAGCGCGAGGCCGCTCTCGCACCAGAGGATTGCTTGTTCCTCAAGTATTTCTTTATCGCAAAATGACCAACACTGCACTGACAAACCATCAAGTGTATATTATCCGAGCGATGCAGTAGGAGCGCCGCCGCACGGCCTCCCGACCCTTGTCTGGATTCACGGAGGAGGGTACGAACAAGTTCAAAGTCTTTGGCGTCACATATATTCATTTCGGGATAATCAGTTATCTCGGCGGCGCCGCCATCGGGGCCACCGGCGAAGATATTGTCAGGCAGAGCAACAGAGGTGTTGTCGTGGTTGTCATCCAGTATCGTTTGGGTGTCTTCGGCAAGTCGTTGCTACTTTACTTTCCCAACACTATTTAATCAGCAATCGTAGGCTTCCTTGCAGGTTCTGCGGTAAAGAAAAACGGAACTTTGAATGCAGGCCTGCGTAAAGTTCCTCCAATTAATTTGTTTGATTAGATACTAATGGCTATCCAAGTTGATCAAGATTTTGCCTTGCGATGGGTCAATAAAAATGTACGTATCCTCGACCGTCAACTATTTGGCCGTCGACTGATGTTTGCTTCAGATTAAAACTTTCGGAGGGGATCCTTCCAAGGTTACAATCTGGGGCCAATCTGCGGGTGAGTGCAACGGTTGTTTTTCTGAACACTTCTCATTTTCTTTCGATTCAGGCGCCGGCTCCGTTCTCCAACATGTTATAGCAAACGGAGGTCGAACGAAACCCCAGTTGTTCAGAGGCGCAATGACAAGCTCGACGTTTTTGCCATCGCAATACCATTATAATGACCCTGTTCCGGAGGTATGTAGTATGTTTCCACGACATGCTCGGCTTCTCTAAATATGTTTCAGTGGATATTCAGTCAAGTCGTGGCTCAGACAAAGTAAACCCTCACTTACTGGGACCGACGAGCTATATTGAATGTTAACAGCTGCACGACGGCGAAGGATCCGTTGGCTTGTTTGCGCGCTGTTGATGTGAACGTTCTGCAAACCGCCAATACTAATGTCAATAATGCTGCATTCTACGGGACATTCTTGACCGTGCCAGTCGTCGATGGCGACTTCATCACCCAACGGCCGACGTTATCGATGTTGGAGGGCAAGGTTAACGGGGTACGCTTGTGATTTTGTTTCACAGAAAGATCGTCATTCACATTAAAATGCAGGAGGCTCTTCTATCCGTGACCAACCCTAACGAGGGCGTCGACTTTGTCAATCAGGGTGTTTCAACAACGGCCGCGGAATATTCGTTGAACGTTTTCCCTGGGTTGAGCACCGCCCAAGCTCGTATCATTGGTGCCTTGTATGCAAGTCAGGGCTCGGATTTGTCCCAGGTCAACCTTGTTCAAGGGGAATGTGAGTCCATTTATAAATTTCGAAACACGGTAGTCCTAAATCATCTTTCAGCAATTTTCATTTGCCCAACATACTATCTGTTGAATGCCTTCAAGGGACGTGCTTTCAAGGTGGATTTTTCACGCACTTGTTTCGCACCGCTCCCAGTAACTTCGATCCTTTTAGGGCGAGTTCGCGATCCCGCCAGGACTGCACAGCGACGACTACCCATATTACTGGCCTTCCGGTGGAGCTCCGCCTTACAACAATACCGACTTCATCAACGCCTTTGCGCAATCATTCACCTCGTTCATTGTCAATCTCGACCCCAACATCAAGATTAGCCCGACCATCACACCGCACTGGAACAAGTATGATATCGGTAACACGCAGATGCTCTTCAACAAGACAGAGGATGGGGTACCAGTGATTCATTCAATAGCCACTTCGAATTCTCTTTTGGAGCGCTGCCTGTGTGTATTCACTTTTCTGATCATGACTTATTCGATTGATGCTCTTCCAGGTTCTGGGACAGTGTTGGTTATCTTACAGCCCAGTAAAGGACGTACGTTTGAGAAAACTTTGTAATCCTATATACATCCCGCACGAAGCTGTACTACAGCCATCCATCGCGGAGAGAAAAATCAACCATAGCGCGAATTGAATGCAACCTGGCGTCACGATAGCATAGAGTTTAATTCGATGGTAAAACCCAAGGTCGCCTTCAGTATTCCGTGAAATTTCAAGTACGGCGAGTAGTGTAAAAATTAATTCGGCGAGACGCAACATACACTAGCTCTCTTGATATATAATAACCTAAGATTACGGTAATATATTGTACATATAGCAAGTCGTAATCGTAAAGATAACTAGTCCCCATCGTCTGACATTACAAGAAGTCGCCCTCGAAATCCAGGAACTTGACGTCGCTGCCCGGGATTTTTTTAGGGGCAGCTGCCTTGGCACTAGCAGAGGGTTTTGCAGGCACCGCTGAAGCTGCCTTCGATGCCACTGGCTTCTTTACTGGGATAGTTGGTTTTTTGACAGGGCCCTTCACCTGGGAAAAGTAAGAATGGTTCAATAAATTTCGCTCCTAGCATACCGCTTTCGTCGGGACTTTCTTCGAAGTCGAGGGAGACTTCTAGTATCGAATTAAGCACGGTACTGAAAGATGAAAGGCGGGTGGGCGCACCGTTGTCGACTTCTTAGGCGTAATAGGAGGCTTTGCCTACGAAACACAGTTAGATATTATTCCAGAGAATTTGGGATTCAAACTCACAGCCGCTTTGGTTGGAACCTTCTTCGTCGCGGAGACCTTTGCGTGTGAGACAACCATTTAGATCGAATGGTAATGGAGCGGGTGTAGCGCACTCACTGCCGGTTTAGTTGACACTTTCTTCGCCGCAGGTACCTTTGTCTGGGAAACGAATGCTGATGTTTAGACGGAATGCTGATAGGACGTGTGCTTCGCACTCACCACCGGTTTAGTAGACACTTTCTTAGGCGCGGTCGGTTTGACGGGAGCTTTCTGGGAGAAGAATCAGGGAGGGACTGAGAGATAGCGAGAATAGCACACACCGGTGCAGCCTTTGTGACAGGACGGACGGGAGCTTTCGCAGCAGGACGCTTAGGCTATGAAACGGAGGATTAGACAAAGCAGTACTTTTGTTCGAGTTTTGACTAACGGCTGCTTTGGTGGCCACTTTCTTCGACGCGGAGGGCTTCGGTTTCGGGGGAGCCTTCCGAGAATCAGGAATTAGGAAATAGAAACGAAGAAGGTGGAGGGGGACACACAGCGGCAACTTTCTTCGCTGGCACCTTTACCGGTTTCGCTGCCGGCTTCACGGTGACTTTGGCCTTTGGCTTCGACTTCGTGACTCTAGCAAACAAGCGCCGGAATAAATCCAAGGAGCGAGTTTTAGGCTTTGCGCCGATCTTTGAACCGTCGATCTTCGCGCTAGCATCGAAGAGCTCCGGCTTCGCGACCGACTATAAATCGTCCATCGATTTAGTCAGTACTGAGGAGTCCATAAATCGTTAACATCGACGAACCAGTAACGCGAACCAGGCGTAGTTCTGCGGGTTCTCCGGTTTTTTCGCCGGATCCATCTCCTGCACCTGTTGCAGACCGTACGCCCTCTCACCCTCGAAGTCCACCTGATCCTTCAGCTGATTCGCCACGCCGTCGACCAAAGGGATGGAGTGCTGGAGCTCGTGGATAATGCTGAATGCGAGGAACGGCAGCGGGAATTCTCCGTCAAACACGAAGGCGCTCTTCCCTATGTCGCTGCTCGCTTTCATCCTCGCGATGGACTCCGCCGACGATTCGGTGTTCTACATCGACTCAGCCGGCAGCTTCCGAAAATATATAGTAGATTCAAACACACCTGGAGCCCGCGCGGCGTAAACCGGATGAGGTTGACAGGCTGCGGGGCCTCGCCGCCGGCTGGCGTCGGAAGCTTCTGGTTGTTCTTGGTGTTGGCGTACGCCTCGTTCGCCTTTGGGTGCGACGCTGGGATACAGGTAAATATCACGTTCTCGTTGCCTCCCACCGTGTCCAACGAAGTGACTTCGTTCGGCACGCCGAGGGCGGTCACGAAGTCGAAACGCTTCGAGATTTTTGCGGTGGTGACAACTGAGGACCCTCCTACGAATGGGCGTGAGCACGGGAATATAGTAGGTACGATAAAACCCATGCTGCGTACCAAAGAGCTGGAAAAAGCCATTGCTGCTCTGCATGTCCTTCGACTTCAGCTTCTTGATCGCAAGCGCTGCGAGCTTCTTGGCATCCGCGACGCCGTCTTTAATGCTGGTCACGGCGGCAGCGTCGCACGCCTCAGCGCCTGTGGTCAAAATGTGGAGCTTGGTGGCGGCGCGTCGGTGTATTGTGGATGGTGGTAATGGGGAGCCTTGTGCAGCAATCGCAGCTGACAAGAGGGTCATGGCAGTAATGGAAAGAAGGTGCATCGTGACAGAGGCGAAGAAGGGAACGGAGAAGGGGGGAAAATGTCGATGTCCAGCACGAAAAAGGGAAAAAAAGAGGGAAAGGAAGGAAAGAGGAAGAAGGCGGTGGACGCGGTCGAGCTGCTGGAGCCTCCGTCACAGATATTTATACCTCTCAAAATCCTTTGTGCATCCTAAGCAGACGGCCATCTCGGTTGGTTGAGGTTAGACCAACCAACAGAGCGCGCATAGGCGCGCATGATCAACAACCATTTTGATCATGCGCGGTATTACAAGTTTCGGACCCCTTCGGTGTTCCGTGATTGGACCCGCATAGTTTGCAGCCTTCAAGATATCTGCTCCTGGTGCGGGGAGCAGGCACTCAAGAACGTCGGATCACGTCTATTTTGCAGCCCCAGGGTTATTCAGAGTATCGCTGGCGCGTCCTACGAAGGAGTTAATATGGAGACGTCTCAGACAACAGTGGTGCGACGGCGATTACGAGAAAGCATGTAGTACTGTAGATCCCGCGATGTCCGAGTCCAAATACGGAGATTGTGCGTATCCATGTTTCGCATTGCCTCACTGAGTGAGGAGATTACAGCAAGGCGGTATTCCGATCAGCATTGTGAACCTCGCCATGAGCACTTACACCCTCAAATCCCTGGACGCCTCTGAATATCCCGCGCCGGGAAGTCTATCGTCGCTCGTCTTCCATGTTGCTTTTCCAGAACACGTTCCCGGCCAGTACTCATCGCGGTACGAGGCCTTGCGAGCGGAACGGCACATGGAGGACGAAACGCATTATGACGAAGCGTCGGGCCGGATCGCACTCGAGGCTTATCTCGAGGACGCATTGCGAGCGGAGCGCGAGCGCTGGGTGCAACAAGCGACTTCTGTGTTCGACCGGCTGGTCCAGGCGAACAAAAGTACGCTCCGGCACGTCGAGCTGATCCTGCCGACGGGCGGAATCGCCACACCTCTCAACTTGCTGGCCTCTGTGAAGGAAATAGCGGAGCTGGAATCGTTCTGTGTGCAATGGGTGCGTATGAACGGCATTCAGTTCGTAAATATCTTGGATTTACCTCGCTCCCCCAGCCTCTGCGCGGCTACCGCCCCATGACGCTGATGCTCATGTCCCAGTGGTCGCATATCATTGAGGGCAGCATCACCGCTGCCTTCGCGGAATTTCACGCCGACCTGATGCACCTCCTGTCCGTGCACGCTGCCTGCCTCAAGCGCCTGCGCATCGCGCTCCCGCACTCTACCACCCAAAAGCCATTCGCCGCCATGTCCCTCAAGCCTCACATGTTCCCCGTCCTCCCCGCACTCGAGCTCCTCGACCTAACGCACTGGAGCCCGCGAGTCGTGGACCTCACGACGCTCCTCGCGCCCGGTGGCCCGCTCCCTGCCCTGCAACACCTCATCATGGACCATGGGACGGAGATCAATAGAACGGACGTCGATGGCCACTGCGAGGACTCCGACGACGACTGGGACGCGCCAGTGGTCGAGACACGCTCATGGCCCGCGCTCGGCGCGTTCCTCGCTGCGCATCCCGGACGCCTGCGCTCCCTTAGTGCCGCGCTGCACGACACGCGCTTCAGCATCGGGTTCGCGTATCGCCTTAGCCAGACCGCGCTCCGCAAGCTGCTTGGTGCGGCGGCTGTCGAGGATCTCGTGGTGTGCACGGCGTGGCCGATTTCCTACGAGGCCATAGAGGTTGGGGAGGAGGAGGGCAAGGTAGATCTGTATACACACGAGCCGGGGTGTGGGCATCGCGCATATCCGCCGGAGCAGCGGCCCACGACGGGACTTTGGCCGCCGGAGGGAGAGGAGCAGCGCGCGATGCAGACACTCGCGGGCCGCCCGTGGTATTGACGCTTGAGAAGAGTGTATTAGCCAAGAAGATATCTCCTCCCCATGGACTGGACCCACTGAAATCATCTTGAGCTTGAATTGTTTGAGAGTTTGGAGATGTGATTTCTCTGCTGCCGCGTATAATTGTTTCACCTAAACGCGCCGCTCCTGGCAATTGAAGATATTTGAGCGAACTAGGAATGTCGACGACTGGTTGCAGCTAACTTACCTGCAGAGGCGCAAAATTAGATACATCCTTCTGTTGGGTGATTGCAGTCTCTTCCTCTGCACTCAACCCCTTCTGCACCGAGAGAATGGTGAATTGTGATTGAGCTCAGAGCGAACGCCGAATGTCGATTAAAGCAACGTCGACCACTCGAAGCCTGGTTTCTGCAGAGTAATCTGCAGAGTGACAACAAGTCTGAAGCATCCCAGGCATGTAGGAACGGAAGAATGAGCAAAAGTGCGACTGTCACTGTAGTCGGCAATCTCGCCGGGTATTGCCGCATTTGGCAATTCCACCCCTATCTCTCGTCCTTTTTGTTCAAGACGGCCCTCGGAAGGTATAACGAGGCCAAAACTCTTGAAGTACATTTCACCATTGTTTATAGACATACCTGGGACTCTTTTTTCCCCCCCAGCATCTGATATTCATCTACGTACATAGTACTTAGGTATGTACGGATACCTCGACGAACCTAAAGCATACATAAGAAACTTGTGATCAAACAATCCACAGTTGGACAGGCGACATGGAGGTGGAAACCTTCACAGATCCCCGCTTAAGGCCCTCAGGCTCACCATCATGGCTCCAATACATATATCCCTACGCATGCTCACCAGTACTTGTCTTGGTGACGGTGCGAAATCTCCCCAGCCACAATGGATCGCGCCTGGCTGGATCTATCTCTACCTGAGTGACAGCACCGAAGGCATGCAAGTCATATGTCCCCTCGTAGTCAGGATAAATTTTGACAATGGCGGGTCCGACAGACGTCGACGCGTCGAGGAAGAAACTCGCATTCGTCGAATACATTCGAAGGGGGGTGCTGATGTAGAGCGAGGCGTCAGAGGTCCGCAACACAGCACTGAGGATGGTATCGTTGTATTCGGAGAAAATGCCCAAGTTGGAATGTATTGGACTGAAATGTAAATAATTTGGAAAAATAATAGCAGCCCAACGACAGAGACGACTTACCCGTTAGAGGTTTTGAAGTTTATGCGCGAATCGGATCCCGGTTCCCCTCGCATTAATGCTGAGGAATAGATAGGTGCATTACTTGTTTGGGCGATGAGTTCAATTCCATCGAAGAAGCCAAGGTTGAGGGGGGCGTTGCTGGTCTGTATGAACGCTGAGAGCGCACTCAATTTCTGAAATCATGATTCAAGACATTGAGTAGAGAAAACGTAGATACTAACGCCCAAAGTTATAGCCGCATTTGACGTTTTCAGTCGAATAACTTTGAACATAAGCGGGGACCAAAAGGTCGAGAAATCGCCGAAACTGTGAGAGAACAGGGGCAGATCGGTGGTGAGATCTTTGAAAAAATAACCCTGTCGCAATGCAACTGTTATGCTGAAGCGGACGTCTCGTTTGGGATCGCCATGCGGATGCCGGGGTTCAGCCTGACAAACTCTCAGCTTGCTTTCCCTGAATGAGAGTGGAATACACACCCAAAACAGAACCCCAGGCCAGAGTCCACTTCCCATAAGACACACTTTCGTCCGTTCGAGGTCTTCAACGGCTTGGTATTGCGCCGTAACATAGACGTCGATGTGACCCCATTGGTCGGTTTCGATGATATTGATGTGGCCAGAGACAGGTCCGCGAGAGATAAAGAAGAGGAAATCTGACCTTGTACTAGGCAGTTCCAAAGACGTAAAAGCAGAGTTGGGCTCCGATCCTGGCATCCATTCTGCACAGTGAGCAGCGTTTTCTGGCGTTTGGAATGGCTTTAAACACGACTTCAGCACTCTGTTACAAAGGGAGAAACCTGAACGCACCTCCAGGCGTGGATCGTCGGCAATACTAGTCGGCGCCTCATAGTTCAATTTAAATTTGTTAACGAGTCGTCCGATAGCAAGCGGGTGTTTCCAGAAGGCCCCCACTGCGAGGGGAAAACAGACGGCGAGGACGTGGAAGAGCTTGCGTCGAGATCTGCGCAGACAGGTCCTTTCATCGGGCTGTCGGTCGGATGCGTCTGACCCCACGGGAGGTGCTATTTTCCCGCCGGGTCCAACGGTGGCATCGTCCACCGGGTTGGGCATGGCAAGTAATCACGGGATGGAACGCAGAGAGCACAGGCAAGGTGGAACGCGAAGTCAAGGAGGGATACTGTGTGAGCATTCATCCTTGGCATATATGTGATGAAAGCTGCCGTTGTGGGAAAACTTCATAGAAGACGGTTATGAATAGAGCTGTACTAAACTCTAGGATTCGATTGCGATGCTTGAGCCGAGGTTCATATAAAAGCCAGAGATGTAGCGCCGTTGACCGGAGTGTGAAACCACTTCCGACGCTTGATATATTGTCTAACCAGCAGTAGGTAAGCAGGAAATGAGTTGGTTGGCGGCATGATACAGGATTTTCAGAATAATCCTATTGTCGACGACAACAGATGCAATTGAAAGCTGTGGAAGGAAGAACCATCCAGAAACAAATTTTTCAAGCCAGTTCTTGGGAAAAGAAGGCTGAGAGTGTGAAAGTTGAAACAAAAATCGCTGCCAGCAAGGGATTCCACCGAAGAAAAAGATAAAAGCCAAATAATCCGTAGACAATACAAGGTCCATAGCCTCAGCATAAGGTCTGTGCCAAACATTTGAAGGTCTTGGGGGAGTTTTGGAGGAGTTCGGAATGTGGTCGTCGAGAGCCTCTGAGCAAGTCATTGTGTCTAATGAGCCTTGCGACTCGCTCAAGATTTGAATTTGACTATAGACCATGTTCTTCAGGAGCTCAATTTTGTAGACAATTTTGTTATACTTGTAGCTTGGCTTGTATTCATGTTGAATTCCGAAAACCAATCGTCGCGGGCACGTGACACTCGGGTGAATTCGGAATTGGTTCCTGTTGTTCCTGAGGACAAGATTTGGTAATCCCACATATCAAACGCAAATCCGCGCATGAGAAGGACGGCATCATCATTTCACTGTAACTTAACAGCAACGTTAGGTTGGAGATATAAGAGCCAGCAACCCTCTGCATCCACCGAGATGTCTGCATTCTCCCTGGTGTCCGTCTGCGCGATGGCGGCGGCGACGCAAAGCCTCCTTGATTCACAGCAGCCGCTTTCCCTTCCACACGAGCGCCGGGCCTTAATCGCGGGCCTGGACGACGCCATCTCAAATATTTTGAAGGAGGACGTCTGGGGTTGTCGGAGCCGCGGTGGTGCGCAAAACATGCCGCCATTCGCAGCGCTGGAGCCGGGGAAGCGCGGCACCGACAGAGGGTCCGAGAGAGCTTTCACGTCGGCAAGGGATACGAGTAATTGGGACGAATGGGGAGCGAGGGTGCTCAATGAAGAGGATGGGAGTGACACAATTGCTGAAAGACATAGATCGCGGATAATGTGGGATGCAGCCCAAGCCGCGAATCGAGAGAAGAGACGAGAACGACACGATGAGAATGTGTCGGTCGGTCGGCTCGAGAACGGGACCATTCGCCATAGACAGATCCTTCTTGTCCCAGGTGCGCGCGCCTTTCCAGCGCTCCACCTCTCCCTGAGCACCACGAGCTCGTTGATGATCGGGCTTGCGCGCAGCGAGCGTGCCGTCGTTGGTACTCGACGGCCGCTTCGCTCGCCGCAGGGGACAGTGTCTCCGCCTCATCGCCAGATGCTATACATCGAAGACCGCGGGCACGACCGGCACGATGGATGTCGGTTCCTGTCTGGGTCGAGCAATTCCGCCTCCGCACCATACTATTGCGCATGTCGGTCGCTGCGATGCGCCACGGTGCCGATCGGGCTAAGCGAGATCGGGTGCATGTACTGGGCCGTCGAGGGTACAAAAAGGCTGCGCCGCACGAAAGCTCCGTAAGCTATGTGTCCAGGAAAAACATCGCAATTCGCGGACGCACTGGGAATGCAACGAATCGCCACTGGCACGATACGGATACTCGTCTTGCCCGTCGTCTCTCAGTGCCCACTCTGATCACTTCTTCCCCGACGCGAGGTGACGAATGCGGCCGCGGGTCTGTATGCATGAGCAGCATGAACGTTCTCTGCTCGCCGGGGACGACGGGTACAGCTAGTGCGTTGACGGCGCAGACTGGACGCACATCATGGTCGATGCGGGCGGTGGGGCAGGGGAGCTCGGATGAGGAGTGGACGGACCCCGGGCAGCCCAGCGCGATGCTGCGGCGGTTGCTCAATAACACGACCAATGCAGAATCGTATGCGACGCACGTCTGAGAGACTTGAAGAGCGGTGCTGTCGTAAGCTAATGTCGACGAGGCCGCACAGGAAGCTGGCTCAAGTGCTCTGGGAACTCGTATCGCGCCCGACAAGGGCGGCGGTCCACATCACTTCTAAGCATCGCACCCGATGAACTGGGTCGTCGCCGGAGTGCCCACGCTGTTCTTTCGCTCGCTTGGCCTGGCGCTGTCGACGAGCGCGCCGATCTGCGAGCCAGGCAGGTGCATGCGAATCATCTTTGGGGCTACCTCGATTTCGGTGGGCTCCAAGTCCAAGCGAGCCAACGTTCTCTATCCAGGTCGCGATTACCGATTACGACGGCGGGACGTGCGTCCGCTTCCGGAGGATGTCCACGAGAGGGATCGCGAGGGGGCGACAGGGTCGGGATAGCGCGGGTGCTGGTGGTGGGGATGGAGACGACGACGGAGGTGGGGGCGTACTGGGAAACGTTGGCTAATGCCAGCTGCGGGTCGACGAGACGAAGACAGTAATTGCGCAGTGGATGCTCGATCATAGGCCTTGCCTTGCGGTGGGACGGACGAGGAACGAGCGCAAGCGGCATAACGAGCCGAACACTGCGGTTGACGACGAAAGGGGTTTGGAGTGTATGTCGGAGACAAGTAAAGCGGGGCTGGATAATGGAGGCAGAACCGCGGGGGTCGAATTGGGCAATGGTGCGGTGGGGAGCGCGACGAAGGGTATATACACCGCGCAGGCTGGCGATGGTCGTGGTCGGGCGCCATGCATGTCGTGTCGGCTGGCGATGGCGCCATGCTTGTCGTGTCGACTGTCGTGCGCTGGGTCAGCCACGACACTTTTTGGTAAAGGGGAAGAAGAACGCACCTGTAAATTCCCGTTGTGCGTCGCGTTCGAGTGGACTCAGTGGAGCGTTGGGACAGAGCGCCGCCGGCGAAGCGTATATGTACTTGTCACTGTTGCCTATTCCTCGGCCTAGATATCCGATGGTGCACGACGTGCGGTGCTCGCGACGCGCGTAGACCTGGCAATATCGTAAAGGGATGAATTGCTGAGAGACTCGAGGAGGCCTACCTTGAATGCGGTGGACTCGGCCTCAGGAACACAGGCTGCAGTGGCGACAGTTATTGGCGCCGCTGCGCATATGAAGATGGGTCGAAAAGGTCGTGTCCCAGGACTTTAAGCTTCAAGAGGCGGAGTCTAACTGAGGAACCATAAAGCCAAAAAAACACGTCCCATTGATCATGAGTCCAACCCAGCGGAAAGGGCGATTGGAGAGGTCTCAGTGTAGGACATTCCCAAACTTTGTACGAAAGGCTATCCAAGAACCTCTTTATTTCCACTGAGAACGAGTTAGGCGATCCCAAAGAAGTGGTGCACCTTACACACCTTGTCAAAGGTCATTCACTAAGAATACGGTGTCTTTTGTTTGTGGTCTAAGGTCGGTTGGTGGTCGAGAATGAAACTTTAGGACCAGTCCAAACACGTCTACTGTACGGTCTGCTACGACCGCGTCCCCTAGCCAAGTTTGAGTTGACGAGGTCCTAGGTTGACTCGCTCATGCTCGTCGAGACCGGGACGAGACTAGGCAAAAAACTGTTGAATGATCTTCGTGGTGGCAAGAGGAAAGCTTCAACATCCGGTCCGCCGGAGAGAAAACAGCCGGCGTGATCATGATGGCGGGCCGCGGCAAGTTGTCTTCTCCCAATCTTCTTAAGTTCTCACAAACAGTAACTGACGTTCCTCAATCCGACTATATCCCTGCATGATATGCAATCTCTTCTCCAAAAGTTCACTTGGATATTATGTTTGGGCCAGTTCCAAAGTGGCATTTTAGCGAGGTCAAGCCATGTCACCCAAGACAACCTATGCTGATTCTGCGGCGATTACCCTGGGATGGCTTTCACGGCGAGAGACCAGAGACACGCGTCGTTTCAACAGATCTAGAGCGACCCCAAGGTTTTCTTTTCTTTTTTTACAGGTGTGATATGCCTTCGAGTCGGTCAACTTGAAGTCTCGGATAGAACGGATCCAGCTGCAAATCGTAACAATCGGCTCAATTGTGAGCGGCATGCTGAGAATGAATGCTCAATGGTTGCATTTGGCTGTTCTCAGCCCGATCTGCGCCCGGTTTCTGGGGCATCATCGAGCCCTCGACTGTAATCATGCTGCTTACAACTTATTCTATTTGCTTATGGACTCAGAGATAAACACGTACAAACTAGTTACTCTTCCTCCCGTACTTCATCTTCCTCCAGTACTTTGCTAGCTAGAGACTCTCAACGACGACTCCCGGAAACGGGTCTTAATTCTTTCTTGTGTGATCTTTCTTTTCTTCTTTCTTCTCTGGTATCGCGCTTTCGGTAAGCACGATTCCATTTTTTTGAATTATCCACCCTTTCCACCCCGCGTACCCTCCTACGCCCGCCGAGCCATTGTGCGAGGTTAAACGTTCGAGAACGCAACCCCGCCGAGGCAGCCTGAGCCCGCTCAGAGCAACCAGCCCCGAGCTACCTCCGTGCGCGCCTAGAAAACGAGCCCACCAAGCCGTTCTCTTGGTACCAGCGTATCGTCACCCCCACACCACACAGACCCCACACAACCCACCCCCACCCCCATACCTCACCCCCATACCCGCGAAAGCGTACCCTTACTCAACGAGACCGCCCACAGGCCTCGCTACTTGCCACGTCACACCCTGCCACGTAGCAAACAACGCTGGCGGGACGACAACCCTCCGTCCCTTTCTCCCTTCAAACCCGCGGCCAAGCGAAAGCTACGGCTCCGACGCCCATCACCACGTCGCTCCCCGCACTCCCACCGTCGCCCTCCGACTCTCCCTTGACGCCCCTACCCACGCCCGTTCCGACGACGACGTCCCAGCCAGGAACACCCGCCCGCTCCCCAGCGGCCCACGACTCTGACACCACAGACTCCTCTCCCGCCCTTCCCTCCCGCCACCACGCAATGTCCACGTCGGGCGCCGCCACGCTTGATCTCCCGCCGACAAAGCTCCTGCTTCTACACGAGGGGGAGACCTCCCAGGGCCAACTGCGCCAACTGGAAATCCACTGCGCGAATTACTTCACTCTCAAATCTATCGCGGCTGATAAGCAGGTCGCTAACGTCATCGGGTGCTTCAGAGACTACCGCATCACCTCTTGGCTCGACAACGACGACGAGCGCACTGCAGCCAGCTCCCTCGACTTCAAGGCCTTCATGGCCATGATCCGCGAACGCCTCCTGCCCAGTGATTGGGAGCGCACCCTGAAACAGGAGCGCAATAGCCGCAAGCAGGACAAATTTGAGCCTTTCCTCACCTTCCTCACCTCCATTGAACGTCTTAATTCCTTCTTGCTCAACACCACCCACCATCTTGACGACGCAGGTCTCCGCACGCTGCTCGAAACCAACATGACGATCGACCTCGCCGACGAGGGCAAGGTTACGGACACCACCAAGTACAAAGAGTGGTGCGAGATTGTCAAGCGGCGTGATAACATCCGCATCCGCCGCATCAAGGAGCTCCACGCAATCGCCGACGAGCGCGCGAAACGTGAGCGCACCAAAACCAACACGACCGACGAGCGCCCCCAGAAACGCAAGCGTGACGAGAACGCCCCACCGTCGGGACTATCCACTTCCTCCTCGTCTACCCCGAACACCTCGTCTGGCAACGGCAAACGTTGTCCGAAGCTCACCGAAGACGAACGCGCGCTGCTCGCAGGCAACCACGGCTGCAGCCGCTGCCGCAAACCTTTCGTCGACCACGCGGACGCGCAGGACAAGACATGCCCCTGGCCCAACGCCGCGAACTACAGACCGGTGTCGCAGGCCACCGTAGACGCCGCCGCCGCCGCCCTCACCGCTGACCAACGCGCGAAATACGGCATCAAGGCCAAGCCCGTCGTCGCTGCCGTTGGCTTCGCGCCTGTCGATGACCCTAACGACAGTAGCGTTGACTCAAACGTGAGTGAACCCCATCTGGTCTGGGACTTCCGCATGGAAGGACCCATGTCCAACCTCCCCATCGAACTACGCGGGCTGATCGATAATGGTTCAGGCTTCGTCCTAATACACCAGGATGTCGTCGATCGCCTCGGTCTCCGCTGCCACTCCTTGCACGAACCAGTACCCGTCTCAGCCGCCTTCACCAATAGTGCCGACCCGCCGCCATTGACGGAATGGGTAAAACTCAAAGCCTTATCGAAAGACCTTTCATACGAAACAAATACTGTACGCGCCTTGATCGCGCCCGACCTCTGTACAGATGTAATACTAGGTTTACCCTTCTTGAAACGTAACTCAATTGTTGTTGACCACACCGACGGGTCTGTAATTGATAAACGAATGAATTATAATCTGCTTGACCCCGTCATTCCTTCTCCCCCACCCCCGCCTAAGCCCAAGCTCGCGAACGCCTGAAGAAGACCAAGGCGGACCACGAGACAATGGCTAAGGAATTACACACGGTCTGCGCAACCCGCCTACAGGCTCTCACAGACGCGAACCTCTTCGAAACTGTTCGAGAGGTCGACGTTGTCGCCGCTGTCCGCGAGCGTATTGAAGTCATGGCCGAGGCAGAACGCCGACAGAAGCTTGGGGACGACCTCAAGGCGGAATATAAACCCATCTTTGAAGTTATTCCTCACGTAGACTGCTTGCCTACCAATGTCCTATGCGAGATAAAAATCAAGGACGCGTACAAGACACTGTCGAAACGCAGCTACCAGAGTCCTCGAAAATACAAGGAGGCCTGGCATGACCTCATACAAAAGCACCTAGATGCAGGGCGTATCCGTCCCTCCAATTCCCCTTTCGCCTCACCAGCCTTTTTAATCCCCAAGGCGGACAAGACAGCACTTCCACGCTGGGTTAATGATTTCCGAGACATAAATTCGAACACAGTACACGACGTTTTCCCCCTCCCGCGTGTCGATGATATTCTCGCCGACTGCGCCAAAGGAAAAATCTGGTCAACTATCGATTTCACAGACAGCTTTTTCCAGACAAGACTACACCCAGACTCCATACCATACACCGCCGTCAGCACACCATTGGGCCTGTATGAATGGCTGGTGATGCCCCAGGGCCTACGCAACGCACCTGCGGTCCAACAGCGTCGCGTTACTGCGGCACTGCGCGAGTACATCGGCAAGATTTGCCATGTATATCTCGATGACATTGTCATTTGGTCGCAGGATGAAAAAGAACACGCGCGACACGTCCGCCTCATCTTTGATGCACTAAAGAAGAATTCCCTATATTGCAACCCAAAGAAGACAAAATTATTTTGTGACGAAATTACCTTCCTCGGACACCGCATTTCCCAACGCGGCATTGAGGCAGACCAAAGCAAGGTTGAAAGGATTGTTAATTGGCCTACGCCGAAATCCTCAACAAATGTCCGCGCATTTCTCGGCCTGGTCCGATATGTAGCACAATTCCTCCCCAATCTCGCCGACCACACCTCAGTCCTACACCGTCTAACCACGAAGGCGGCCGACAAGAAATTTCCTGATTGGACAGTGAGCACCAATTTGCATTCGACCAAATCAAGACGATAGTCACAGGCGCCGACTGCCTCACGACCATTGACCACGAAAATATGGGAAACAACAAAATCTTTGTTACTGCCGACACCAGTGACAAGCGGTCTGGTGCCGTTCTCTCCTTTGGGGAAACCTGGGAAACGGCACGGCCAGTTGCCTTTGACTCGCGCACCTTCAAGGGCGCAGAGCTCAATTACCCCATCCACGAAAAGAGCTCCTCGCAATTATCAGAGCCTTACGCCAGTGGCGCGCAGACCTAATTGGCAGCCCTATCCATGTTTATACCGACCACAGAACCTTAGAAAACTTCCACTCCCAGCGCGACCTGTCTCGGCGACAGGCGCGGTGGATGGAATTCATGTCACAGTTTGATACAAAAATTGTGTACGTAAGGGCGAGGCAAACACTGTTGCAGATGCTCTCTCCAGAACAGACTTCGACGACAGCTCCGAAGCAGACTTGCACTCAACCCCCCCTGCGATGATGATTGCGACACGATCACTTCGCTCGCTTGCCCAACGGACGCGACACCCCTGATGGCTGCCCACTGCCTCGCCGTCACGCGCATTAGAGATCCAATAGCGGACCCAATTTGCACAATTATGTCAGTTGCGGTGGATATTGAATTACTCGACTCCATCCGCGCGGGATACACCAGGACCCTTGGTGCTCTAAATTCACATCCGTCACCGAGAGCATACCAGGAATCGTCAACAAGGATGGTCTATGGTACATCGGCTCACGCCTGATGATTCCCCGTGTTGGCCACATACGCGAGCGGTTATTCCGTTTAGCACACGACTCTCTTGGCCATTTTGGCTTTGAAAAATCCTACGGCTCACTACGCGATGCATATTATTGGCCAAATATGCGGAAGGATCTCGAATCGGCATACATACCTGCCTGTGCTGACTGCCAGAGGCACAAGTCGAGAACCTCCAAAGTCTCAGGTCACTCCACCCTCTTCCCGTACCCGACAACCGATTTGATTCGGTCGGTATTGATTTTGTTGGCCCACTGCCTGAGGAGGCTGGGATATAACTGCATCGCAACCTTCACAGACCGCCTTGGAACAGATGTCCAACTCGCACCAACTCGGACGAACGCTACCGCGGAAGAATTCGCCCTCGTTTTTTTTCGACACCTGGTACTGCGAGAATGGTCTCCCGTTGGAGATTATCTCAGACCGGGACAAACTATTCGTTTCCAAATTTTGGAAAGCCCTGCACAAATTGACTGGGGTAAAACTCAAACTCTCGACTGCCTTCCCCGAGACGGACGGTTGCAGCGAGCGTACGAACAAGACCCTCAACCAATGCCTGCGCTTTCACGTCGCTCGGAACCAAAAGGGTTGGGTTCGAGCACTCCCTCGCGTCCGGATTCCACATTATGAACACTATAAACAAATCTACTGGCTATTCACCTTTCCAATTGAAAACTGGACGCTCACCTCGCCTCATCCCGCCTCTGACTACCCCAGACACGGGCGTTGAGGCGGAGGACGTCGCAGCTGCTGATATCATCAATCAACTAGCAAATGATACACTCGATGCAAAAGATAACCTACTCGCCGCCAAGCTCGTGCAAGCTGCTAATGCAAATAAAGACCGACAGCCCGATCCCGACTACCAAGTGGGTCAACGCGTCAAGCTTACGACCGAGCACAGACGGACCATGTACCTTCGGAGCAAAGAGGGACGTTGCGCCAAGTTCATGCCCCGGTTCGATGGCCCATACACTATTACAGCGGTACACAAGGAATGCTCTACGGTTACCTTAGACATGACAACACAACCTGAAGTATTCCCCGTATTCATACCTCTGAGGTAGAACCCTACATCGAGAACAACGCGGAGCTTCCCTGAACGAGAACTCGCCCGCCCGGGACCAATCATCACCGCTGACGGTCACGAAGAGTTCTACATCGAGAAAATTATTGACGAACGCAAACGTGGACGTGGTAAACAATACCTTGTCCAGTGGTCTGGCCATGGAGATGAGGATCTTCGTTGGCTTCCAGGACGCGAAGTTGCAGAATGCGAAGCGCTTGATCGTTGGCTCGCACAGATTGACTCACCGACCACTAACACAGACACTTAAATACTTTCGATCCCCCACCCCCCAGAATTCGCGAGGTATGCTCGATTTTTCACGGAGGGAGGGGTGTAATCATGCTGCTTACAACTTATTCTATTTGCTTATGGACTCAGAGATAACACGACAAACTAGTTACTCTTCCTCCCGTATTTATCTTCCTCCAGTACTTTGCTAGCTAGAGACTCTCAACGACGACTCCGGAAACGGGTCTTATTCTTCTTGTGTGATCTTCTTTTCTTCTTTTCTCTCTGGTATCGCGCTTTCAGTAAGCACGATTCCTTGCATCGAGCCCTCGACGCAGCTGAGTAGCGACCTTACTGAACCGTTATAATTCAAGTCAAACACAACAGGGAAAACGACAGCACCGTATTAACGACCACAAGACCAATTCACTGATGCTGAAATAGACAAATGAATGATAAAATCGCAGGTGCGCATCCATGTTGAACATTGAATTGATTCCTACCAGCCTCCACTGTTGAAATATTGAACTGATTCTTACCGCCTCTACTGCAATATATTTAGGCTTCCCCGACCTAATAATTCAATACCCCCATTGATTCATCCTCCGAGTCGCATCTGCCATGAATTCTTGTCTTGTCCGTTCTCTCGTCTCGATTGCCTCGACCATGCATCGTAGTAAAGGCTTGCTCAGGCGGCGGTCTCGCTTCTGGAGTCGGGGTGTGCATCTCCACCTCCAGCTGCAGCGCGAAAGGAGGGACCTCCACCAAAGTTTATGCCCCGGCACTGCAAAATAACATCCAGTGCTGCACGAGTCGCTCTGCGCTAGCGCTTTCTTGGGGGAGGCGTCTGTCGGTCACCAGCAGCTGACCGGAACCATTATACTATCCCGGGTAATATTTCTCTCGTCGTCTTTCCTTTCAATTCACTGACCGTATACTCAGATCTATGCCGGGGTCCTTCGAATTACAAGTGCTGCGTTCCCTGTGCTCCGACTGGCAAGCGCGACGAATCTTCGGGTCTATTGGATAAAGGTTGCCCCCTTGCTGAAAGGGCATGTACATTTCACAACCGCTGGCTGAATGAACTGAAGAAACATCAGGCTCATGCGAATAAACATGAAGCGTAGGCTGGTGAATCACACACGTGGGCCATTCTGTAAAATAGTAGCTATCCAAATTTTGTACTGCACGCCCATATTCTATTGTGCGACTCGGTAAAATCTCGAAGCTCAGGTACTAAGTTAGGAAGCGGTGCCTCGTAATTCAAGATGAGGAATCGGGAGCCCATATATTGGAACGCGGCGTTTCCAGTGTATAAATTTCCACCGTTGAACACATATATCCGCAGCTGATCTTCGCGGTGCTTAACGTTCCTGACAAGTGAGCGCAATTTTTGTTCATGCATTTCAATGAAACGAGCGTCATACCCTGGTTTAATACGTGGTACATAAATTATACAGTGGGTAAGATCCATGAAAAAAAGTCTTGTCACACATGCGAGGACATGGATCCATTGTCTTTTATCGGAAACCATGCTATGCGACATGGAATCCCGTTTTCTCCTGAGATATCAGTGTTCCCTAGTCTGATTGTGGTGGTATATACGAGCCAGGGCTTGCTTGCATTGATGGAGGAGAGGCAGGAGTATACGAGCCGGGGCTTGCTTGCATTGATGGAGGAGGCAGGAGTATACGACCCAGGACTGGACTCGTGTGGCTGCGGCTGAGCGTACTGTACATGTTGCATTGGCGGAGCGCCCTGCGCTGGATACATCTGCGGTTGGCCGTGAGGCATCGACTGCCCGGGCTCCGCAACATAATATCCAGCTTGAGTAACCTGGGGCGGCGCGGCGTAGACGTACTGTGGCTGAGGTGTCCAGTGCTGCTGCTGTTGCAGAGGTTCTCCTGGTTTGGATTGTTTAGTGAGAATACGAGTGTCACGGCGAAAGAACACGAACCGACACCACCAAGATTCCACCACACTTTCTTGACCGACATAAAGAGGACGATACATAAGATCGTGATGCTGAATACTGTGAGGAGGAGGTTGTCCGCGAGGTTCGCGCCTTCGAAGACGGCGGCACTGGCGGAGTTTAGAATACCAACCGGGGAAAACACGATCGTGAAGATCATGAGGAGCAGGCTGAGAATGGAATAGAGGGGGACGACGGTGTATAACATCAGGTTTGTGATCTGAGGCCGCGTGAGTACGTGCAGCGTCAGAAAATGAGAGAGGAAATCAGGCACCTTGTCTGACATCCCAGCCTTCCTCCACGAACGCCACAACAACGACGTCGTGACGGCCACATCAACGGCCGTGAGGACCGCGAAGGCGTTGTACGCGTAGTACAGTTGTAGACGCACATTCTCCCGTTTCTCAAAGATAGGTTCTGGCAAGAGCTCTATGTTGTCCGAGATAGAGCCCATATTGTACGCTTCGGTTGCAGTGCCAAATATAAATGTGAGGGTGGCAAGGGTGGCATGTAACGCGATGAGCGCTGGGTGATGGCCGCCAAATTTTCCATCCGTCGCTGCGCGCAACTGGGTCTCCCGGTTCCACAGGACGGCGATGAGAA